>JAQQPU010002791.1:22440-34895 GCA_029168905.1 Artemia sp. Kazakhstan ARC1039 | reverse complement strand
AAAAATTTCGGGGGGGGGGGGTTCAAACCGGGTAAACTCTCCCCTCCCTCCTGGATACGGCCTTGATTGGTTCGATAGTTACCTCAGAGAAGCTGAAAAAAGAGAAATAGCGCTCTTGTTCAACTGCGACAAATTCAAGCATGGATGATAACACAAATACATAACATGACATTTTTAACGCTTATACATTTTAACAAAAAACCTCAAGGTATATAGATATTTACCTTGGTTTGAACCCACTTTGAAAATCGTATGAAGTCATTTCAACTATTAGCTATTTTGCTAATGGTTCGTTGCTAATATTTTGCTAAAAGAAAAGTTAATAGATCAGTTACATTATTTATGTGTCGAGAAAAAACATGAATTTGATTAGAAGAAAAAGTAGAAGTAATTACAATTTTCAATGAGCTTTGATAGTGAAAAAAATCCCTAAAAAAATATGCTTGATGAAGCAGCGATGAAATATAATGTATAGAAGCCACATTGTTCATTACTAAAGTATAAAAGGTGGTGGGTGTTGAGGGGGTGTTGACACTACCGTCAACATAGTTTGTATCACTTTCGGTACTATGTCGTGTGACTAAAGACAATTTATGCTTGTCAAATAAATAACCGAGGAAAATGTACTGAAAAGATAAGGTCACAACTATTCTTATAATGTCATCTTAAGAAAATTGACGTTACTGTTACATAAAATGGTGTTAAATACTATTACTAACAATAACAAAACCAGCCCCCTGAGGCCAACATAGCTACGTGCAATCCTCCTCCATCCCCATCTATTGCTTGACTGATTTGGCTTTTGAAGGAGCTGCACATTCGTCATACCTGGCTGGTTATGGTATAATGACTACGTTGTAAAAAGCTTTGATAACCCTCATATTTTAAGAAAAATATGCAAACATTGCGAGAAAAAAAAACCCTAAAGCAATAAAAAATATCTGAATTTTAATACAATCAATTAACACTTAATTTAAATTAATTATATGTTAAATTAATTAACTAAAATTAATTAATTAACTTAATTATGTGTTTTCAATGTCCTATTTTACTCTGAATTTTCTGCCTCTTAATTCCGTAAGAAAAACTTAATTTTATAAATTAATATTTCCAGGACTCGCCGACAGTTGGGCAATATACTATACTAATTCGAACTTTTAACAGAAAACTATAGACCGGAAAGAAAAAATGACAAGGGGGAGGTAAGGGAGAATGTGTGGGGCTAGAAAATATTTCTTATGGTGTTGAAAATTAAACTCATGAACAATAAAAATGCTTTTATTTATTGAAACAATAAATATGCCTCCAGTGATGACATGACCCACGCAGCCCTATGGGCAACATCTATGGGCAAGGACTCTACATTGTCCAAATAAACCATTTTTCACGGATAGGTTTTCCTGAAAAAAATCCAGAGATGTGTAATTATTGGATAGCGTTAGTCGCTGGGTAGCTTTATTCATAGAAAAAGAAACAAAAACAAACGAAACTAATATTCAAAATCTCACATAGGACCAAGTATTACTTGGGTTGGATAGGCAACCTTATCCTGTATCACTAGATATTGAATAGGCCACTGATTCTGATTAATATTAACTTCACTTGTCACAGGTATTACTTCTTCAGCATAATATTTTTGATCAATCACTTGTTGTTCTGTATACATTACTGCTTCTGTTTGTGCCCCTTCAGTACTATGTTGTTTTGAAATATGGTTAGTCAAAGAATCTGTACTGTTAAAGATACTGCCACAGTCCTTACACGTAAAATGAATATTTTTATAACTTTTTGCCATATAATTATTTTTAGTTATTGGCAAGGCTCCATTTTTATGTTGCTCTTCGTGCACATCCCGTTCTTCACTGGTGCTGAATGCTTTGCGACAAAACTGACATCTATCACGTTTAATGTGAGTTAACTTATGCTTCTGCAGGTATTTAGCGCTTAGAAAAAGCTTACCACATTCACACCAATATTTCACTTGGTTACTATGAATTAACATATGATTTTCTAGTTCTGATCTTAAACGATATGACTCGGTGCAGATTTGACAAACATGTTCTTTTTGGGCAGAATGGACCTTAGCTATATGCTTATCCAGGATCTCTAAGGAGCGGAAACCCTTCGGACATAAGTTACACTTGTGAGTTAGGCTTAGAGGATCGTGACAAGCTTCATGAGCGCGAAAGGCCGATTCCGTTATGAAGCCTTTTCCACATATGCTGCACGTGAACTCTCTAAAAGATAATATTCTCTAAAAGATATTACACATGTGCTGCGCGTAAACTCTCTAAAAGATTTTAGGCATGTACTGAACAAAAACTCTCTAAAAGATATTATTAGAGGGGAAATAAAAAGAAGCGCTAGAGGAGAATAAAAAAAACATCAAATAGCTGAACAATTGACAGGATGAATAAAAAGAGAGCTAGAGAGAAAGAGCAAAGGAGAAAAAGAGAGTGAGACAGAGATAGAGAGATAGCAAAGGAGAAAACATGAACACAATAGGCCAACATTATTTGCTAACACACTAAAAACTATTAGGTTTCTGAAAACTTCTAGAAAAAAAAATCCAAATAAGAATATGCATAGGCTGGAGTAATATTAAACCGGGATTCGGTAAAAGAGCTTAGGTAATAAAAAAGAGTTCGCAAACTTGACCGTTCTTATTCTCTGAGATCTTTTTCCGTATAGGCTACCCATGTTTCATTGTCATAACAAAAAAAGAAAAAAAAGAAGCTAAATATAAAAAATCTATAAAATTGTGAGAAAATTGAGGACTTTTAAGGGTTGATTTGAGGCAAAGCTATTTTTATTTGCATTGATTTTAATAAAAAAGGTGATGTTAGCATATTTAGTGACCTTTTGTGGCTCACTCAACTCCTGGCTCATGCTATTTCCCCGGAAAATAAAGGGGCACTCTAAGACACGCGAGTGCAGTCTTGACGCTCCCACTAAATTCTACCTCGTAATTTATTTAATTTTCGAGTACTGTAATATAGACGTTTTCCTTCTTTTTTTTTAGTTTACCCCTACCCCACACAGACTGATCATAAATTTGCCTGATATTCCTGTCTTAATTATAGGACTACTGGTCAAACACAATAATCCCTATTAAAAAAAAAAAAAAAAAAAAAAAAAAACGAAACAAATTTTTGGCAAAAAGTAAAGTAAAAAACTACATAATTTAGAAATAGAAAAAACATTTAATATCCTTTTCTTCAGTGTTAAAACATGTGCTTGAATTCCATTGATTTATTCGTGTAACGTTTCGTGTAACATTTATTCGTGTTTTCGTGTTAGGCAATCCCAATACAGTAGTACAGACTAATTACACACCCTTTTTATACACGTTATACTCACGCATTGAGTAACAAATCAAGCTTCAAGCGAGTAAAAGGAGTATAAAACTTTAGTGTTCTTTTGTATTAAATATTGAAACAGTAAAAAGCAAGCTGTGTTCTTTGAAAGCCGACTGGTTTTGGAACCCCTAAAAAATAACTAGATTTGGAGAATAAATTGGTCGGTAAATCGCTTGATAATACTCCAGTTCCGTGTACACCCTTAAATTTGTGTGTTGAATATACTGGAATAAGCGTAGAACTAAAAGCAGGTATTAATTTATATTTCTTCTTTTCCCTTTTATTTTCATTTTTCTTTCTTACTTTTATTGATATTTAAATTTTTGTTCTTTTTTTTTAATGTATATGTGGTATATTCACGCATAGATGACAAGTTAAACCTTAAACGAGTAAAAAAAGCCCAAAACCTGATTGGTAATTTTGTATGAAAAAAAAAAACAAAAAAAAAAAAAAAACAGTAGAATAAAAAAAAATCAGTAAAAACAGTAAAAACAAATATTTTTCAGTCACAACAGTTTTTATAGGTTTCATTGTTTCTTCGCGGCGTTGAGAATATGAGGAATTTTGCAGAAAACCATAAAAATTCGGATTATTATTAACTTCAACGAGTATTTCCTGACTCCCCCATCATGTGAACACGTCGACAACCAGCTATGACGAAGCGACTCTAGCTATTTCTAGCCTTCCCACCCCGTGCGTTTTGGAAGGCCCGGGATGACAGCATCCAAGCCGGAGACGGTTTAAACATCGTTGTAATAATGTAGGTAAATCAGAACTTCATTTATTGGGTTTTCAAATTGCTAACAGATAAGTGTATCTAAGCCACTCCCTCACGTTACCGGACTCGACCCCCCCCCCCCCCCACACACCCCGGGTGGGGGGGGGGGGCGCGGATTAGTGACAAAATGCAGGTAAAGACTATTTCTCATAAAAACATTTCTCAGACTTGTTAATTGGTTTTGAAATTGCAAGTAAATTAAAATGCCCTAAGGTCATAGAACAGAATCATTTTCGGAACTCTGTCCAGATAAAAAAGATCTTTTGGTAAAATTCCCTGTAATGCTACAATGGTTCCTTTTTTATACAGAGAAAAAAAGAAATAAAAGAGAGAAAGACTGGATGTAGTTATGACTGCGAACCAAGGAATATGGCTAATTCATAAGAGTGGAAACTGGTACTAGTTTCGGCAAAAAAATCTCAGCGCCATCTAGCATTTTGCGATATTTGGCATTTTCCAAGCTTTGTAATCATTTTTTTTTTAAAGGAACCGAGATCAAGACTTATTACTACACTAATTTTAGCAACTACGCGAATTAAATTAATTATTCTTATCGTTGCAAAGGGAAATATGCTAAGTGTCACCAAACGCTTACTCATCAAGTGTCCTACTCCATCCCTATTCAAACCATTCTTCCTGCCTCATTAAATAAATTTTTAATAATCAATTTATTAAATAAATAATAATAATAATATTAAATAATTAAATTTAATAGCACCTAATTTCATGCTTCCTACCCCCTGGTATATGGGTACCTACAACTCCTAACAACTCCAGTTCGAAACGTCTGAATTCATCAGCCACTATGTTAATATGATATCTCTTTTTCTAACGTTGTAATGTTAACGTTCTAACGTCCAAGTTACAATTTTCATATTGTTTGAGTCATCGAAATTAATATGGCCTCAGGAAAAGAAAGGGTCCCATACCATTACAGCACGGGGATCCAAACATCTGCTCAAATCTTTACGAGACGTTTAATATGGCTTAGAATCAGGCAGTTAGAGGTCACTGGGACCTCCATTACGAATGGAGGCTTTGTGCACAGGGCCCACCTAAATTTGGTGATAGTCTTCTATCAACAAGAGTCAAAATCCTGCACAGACAATCTCAAGCCTATTACATCCGGCTCATTATATATTCATATCTGCAAATATTATACTACTATGGAGAGGCAGCCCAAAGTAGACAACTTAGGTAGGAAGAGGTTTTTCGGCCCACCAAAAGAAACAAAACCCAGAAAAGTCCTACCCACCAATCACAGTCCAGTGCAATTGCTGTGTCGTTTACAAGGCTATAACAAAATATCATAATTATAATAATAATTAAAGCTGCCAAAGTTACCTTTGACCAGAATGGTACTTAAGATGCTTCTTCAGGACATAATTGGAGGTAAATGCTTTCCCACAAAGTTCGCACAGTACTGTCTTTTCTGGTGGTAAAATCACATCTTTATGAATGGTTTTGTGACGACCAAGCGCAACCCTGGATTTAAATCTTCTGTGGCACTCAGGACATTCATAACGAAAACCTTGTGGATCACCCTCTAATGGAGGCTTTTGGCATACGTGACTATAGAGGGCAGCACGATTATGAAAGCCCTTTCCACATTGCTTACAAGCATAGGGTTTCTCGCCTGTGCACATACATAAATTTAGAGCGGAAAAAAGGAGACAAAATAAAAGAAGCTGTGAAGCAAATAAAGTACTATATATACATATTACACCATAAATAATGCCTATAGCATAATGCAACTAAATTGTACTGGTACCACGAGTGCACATTAGTAAATCAACACAGTGGAGGGAAGCAGACGGTTTATATACCCACAAGAAATCCTAATACGAAAAAGTGAAAGCACATTCCGTTTTGAAAATAAATCTAATTTTCTGAAAATAGGACCTTCAAAGAAAAATCTTGAGCGCTCTCCCCTCCTTAAACACAGTAGGAAGTAGAAAGGGGAGTTACACCTCCCTTTGGTAGCCTACCTAAATAAGAATGAATGTGAAACGGCGACATTATGAGCATTAAGAATTCAAAACAAGTTCACTTTAAGAAAATCAGACCCTTTTCCCAAAAAACAAAACAGAAACTTTGATCATCTTCCTCCCTCATAAAGTGACGCAGATGAGAAGTAATTCTTTCCCACATAACATTTTAATAAGCGTAATTAATCACACATGACAACATGATCACTGAAAATTGAAAGAATCTTATTTTTAACGTAGTGGATAAGAATCTTATTCTTATCCAAACTTAATTCCCCAAGAAATTGTATAAGCAACGCTAATTAGTTAAAATTAATAACGCATTTAGTCAGCAAAAATTCGAACATTATCAATCTGATGATTCCCAAATATAACCGTTAAAGGAAAGCTGCCCGATGGCAAGCTGTTAGATTTCATATGTTTTAGCTTATTTGTTGCTGACTTTTTGCCGATTTTTTGCCCACGTTTCTTTTCGTTTAAATTTGGCACCCAGTACAACCAAAATCTGCATGACTGCATGTGGAGGTCGTTTTTCTTAAAAGTTGAAAAGTTAATATGCACGGTTAGACATAGACCTATTTATAGATAGACCTACATGGTTAGGCATAGTCGACATAGCACTAAAAAGCACTAAAACTGAACTGTTTAAAAGGTACATAAAAATTGCACGAACACAAACTAAATTACTGTATGCTGTTAAAAAGACCCGTGAAAAAGGGGAAAACAGAATACTGATACGCGTTGTGCGGCAATAAACTGGTCCCAACTTATTTGTTTCGACCAAACCACTTCAAAGAGTCGGATTTCAATTCCAGTATCCTTGGTAGCAAGGTTATATCCAAGATTATTGTTCGGGGGGGGGGGGAGTGTAGAGGTTACAAAAAAAAAAAATTAAAAACGGAAAAAAATTTCCATATATATTTTGGTTAAATTTATTCGAGTCAGATTAATTTTTTTTTTGGGAGGGGATTAAACCGGGTACCCCCTTCCCCCCTGGATATGGCCCTGGTTGGTACTTTAAGGTTTGATAGAACAACTAACTAAAAAACAGCAGAAAGATTTCCTCCTTTTTTACATTCCTAACAAACCTTATGAACGACCTAGTAGAAATTGGCTTAATATTAATATACTGAATAAAAGCCCTATACTGAATAATACTAAATGCTCTTAAAAATCAGTATCAAATATACTGAATAAAAGCCTTATACTGAATAATACTAAATACACTCTTCTTCTTAAAATATACTGATATTTTTACTGATTATAGCTTATACTGAATACAAGTAAATATTCTCTTCTTCTTAAAAATCGGTAACAAATATACTGAATAAATTAGTCTATTGATAGATAGAAGTAGTCACTGTAAGTTCTATCATTAGTTGACAAATCGAGACAAAGACTTATCAAACAACTGAAAGGAGATTCACGAAAGACTTAGTGAAAATGAATCATGATACGGTCTTTATATCAGCTTCAATTTTAAATTAGTTAAGCAATTTTAATTTCGAACTTGAAATAGCCTTAATTTGTACATTAGTGTTTAATTTTCACATTTCCTATTATAAAACTCTAAAAATAGACACCATGGCTTCTATCAACTCTGCAATAAATCTCCCTGCTATTTTAGAAACGGAGACAGATTTTTCTAACAATTATGGGTTTACAAGGGTAAACAGTTTATCTCCTTATTTGGCAATTTTCTATATGGATTTCGTCAGAAATTCCGGCATAGTTTTCCTCAGAAATATTCTTTCTGGGACAGTTTCGTCGATAATGTTTTGTCCCCTTGGACAATGGGGCTGCTTCTCTGAATGAGTTTTTGGTGCATTTGAATACTTTTGATACCCAGCTTAAATTTTCTAACTATAGGAAGCCGACTCAGAAAGATATACTACCACTATTATTCCTGACCACTCACTACAGCAACAAGCCACCTGAGGCCAATACAGCCCCTCTTACATCACTCTCTAATCAAAGCCTCCCTTTTTATCTTTTCCAATGAAGTTCGAACTTCCTTCAAAGCCTTCCTCAGGACCTCTTCCCACCTTCTTCACGAACGATCTACTTTTCGTTTGACCCAGATGGGTGGCCAAAAAAGAGAATATTTGGGTATCTGTCAACTTTTATCCCCCAACGTGCCCTAGCCATCTAAAACGTTCTCTCGTTACAGCCATAAAAAACTGAATAGGGCTTCAGTTTTAGTAAAGCGTGTTGTTTGAATTACTGTTAGTCAAAGAGGTACCCAAAACCATCCGTAGACAATCCCTCTTAAAAACATCTAAGAAATCCTCCTCCAATTTTCTGAAGCACACAGGTTTCACAAACATAGTCGACCGATTCAATTTACTATTCTTGGTTTGGATAAGTATTTATTCTGCTTTTCTCCCAAACTTCAACTCTTCCAATTTTTTTTTCAACTGTAAAAAAACGTCCTGGGCCTTGGCTATTCTACTTTTAATATCTTCACTGCATCCGTTACCTTTACTAATAATACCACCAAGGTGTGTGAAGCTACCTATTGAGGAGGGATGGGGATATCTATCTACCACAATTGGTAAATATAGGTACCCCACCTCAATAAGTACTAAGAACTCGCATAAAACCCCTTTCTCCCTTCTAAACGGGTTAGGGGATAACCAAAAGTGGCTGAACATGGAGTCCCACGTTCCGACCGAAGCCAGAGAATTAGAAGATCAGTATTTGAGCAATATTCAGTGTAGAGGATCACCAGTACTGAGTATTTGACCTGTATTAGACCTGTATAATTAGACCACTGGTATGCATGCGATTTTTTTTTTCATTTATTTACAAAGTGTGGTTCAATCCCGCTTTCTAGGGCTATAATGCGAGAAAGGTTGAAATGGCTAAGGCACGTTCTGCGGATGAATGATGACAGATTGCCCTTTTCGGCCAACCGTCTAGGGCTAATCGGAAATCAGGTCGTCCTCGGTTGGGATGGGAGGAAGTCGCAAGGAAAGATTTAAGGGAAATGGGAACTTCCTGGGAAGGTGTAAAAAGGGTGGATTTAAATAGATAGGGATGGGGTAGGAGCTTGCGTAGCTGTTGCCCTCATGTAGTTTAATGCTACGGTGAGTTGCTAGTAGTAGTGTTATTTATTTATCTAATAAATAGAGATTCAATTCTTCCTCCTTTTTATTATAAGAAAGGATGAATTGTAAAAATACAAATCAAAAGAGTAGACAGGCTCCATCTCTAGTCTTGGACAGAATCCAATTTTTAAATAGCCTTTTCATTTGTATTTCGTTCACGTTTTTGCTTTTGTTACCATTTGCTTTCACATAACTTTTTTTTCGTTTTTTTTTAACTTCGGTATTATTTTTGAGCACTTATAAACAAGACGTTTATATACACACATTTAAATATATTGTGCACACATGTACAGTATAAATATATAGACTTGGTTGCCTGTAAAACGCGTTTTTGGCTCCTTTCTTCCCCATTCCTACATAAAAGTTTTTGTCATTTCTCAATGGAAATAATTTCGTCCACTTTTTTTGTAGCTTTTGTTAAATATCTTCTTCGTATTTCTCTTGGCGTCACAGGTTATTTGGTTTGGAACAGGGTCAATGGTGTGACCTTGTAAGCTCAACCAGAGTCAACCCAGCTCTAAATGGGTACTTGGAGGAATCTAGAAGAAAAAAACAGGAAGCCTCAGATGATTTGCCACCAACCACGCAATCAACTCCCAGCCAAAGACATCGAATCACGAAATCGTTTCCTGCGCAACGCAGACAGTCAGCATGCGAAAAAGTTCAAAGTTGTTTTAAGCATTGCAATTTGAACCCAAAATACATGAACATGCATACGTTATGGTTTTTGACGTTAGGGTAGAATACGTCTACGCATACGTAGACATTATTGTAGGAAATTTGCAAGAGAATGGATATTTCGTTAACTAGATTTAGATTAGGGACGGTAGGGCCTCTTAACACTGGTCAAAATTATTTCTTAAACCACACTGGCATGCCACAGTACGAAGAAGAAAAGATAAAAAAATGGTTTTTTGAAGGTCAAACCAAAATACTGATAAAATAAAACGAATATTACGAAAGGGCAACCGCCTCTCTTCTTCAACGTGAATAAAAAAAAATATATATATAAGGCAATGCTAAAAACCTTAAACCAAAAACAAACGCGGAGTAAGTTTGAAATACCAAATCAATAAAAACCAACAAAAAACCAAAATTAAAAGATGAATAAAATTCAATAAAAGCCTGAACTAGTAGAATTAACACCAAATACCTTAGAGCCAAAAAGCGAATCATTCACCAATATCCAACGATTTGCACAAAATTCAGAAATTATTGAGTTGTTTGCTAGTATCCTTCGATTGCAGTTCAAGAGTTTTTGAATTTTGTGCAAATCGTTGGATATTGGTCAACGCGATCCAGTAGTAGATTCTTTCCTGAATTATATTTCACTGATGTGAGAGTATCGCAAGGAATGATCATCAATGCCATCTAGTCTTTGACGGTTCTGTTTTCTAAAAAAAAACCTAATAACTCGTCTTTGCAAGCCCTTTGAAATATAAGAGAGGGTAAGACTGCAGATTTCAGTAAGGTTATATAAGACTGCAGTTTTCAGTCATAGGCAACGCTATTGCGCTGCCTATGATTATCTTTCACTGATGTGAGATACTCTTAATTGTAATGTCTTTTTATTTCTGTTGATAAATGTGAGTGTACGCCTGTTACAAGCTTCTTTTTCGGTTTCATCTTGATTTAAGTATTTGTTTTTGCACCTTCATGCCCCACTTATTATTTTGTATTTTGTATATTGTATTTTGTACATATAAAGGGTTTAAATAAATCATATTTCGGTCCGGGCAAAGTGGTTTATATTCACCTCCACAAGGAATTCCGCATCCCTACCCTGGTAGCCCGACGTGTAACTCTGTACCAATTTCGGAAATAATCTGCGTCATAACCCACGCTTTCAATGTATACTTCCAGCCCGTTATTGCCCTCCAAAGCCCCGTTTACCTCGATCAAAAGCGCAAAAAAATCGCGGTTCTAAGTCCTATTAATGCAAGAACTGAGCGTTAAAGAAAGAGCTTTGTGCCAGCGTTCGTTGAAATAATAAATAAATGAAAAATGTAATATATCATGTTAATGTCTCATGTGTGTTGTTTTTTTTTTGTTTCATTTTTATTTGACAGGCCAGTCGGATTCACCACTGTGTGTTTTTATATAGTAATTATGTTTTTACTATGTCCTCGTTTTTATTCATTTTACTTATATTACTTACTTTTACTTACATTTTACTTATGTACTTATTTTTATTTATTTTATTCACTGAACTCATTTTATTTGACAGGCCAGTTGGGTTCATCCCTGTAGGCTATGTTTTAATATTGCACTTATGTACTTATAATATTCATATATATATATATATATATATATATATATATATATATACAAGAGGCTAGCTGACGGAGAGTGTCGGCAGTTTTTATGTTGTGAGAGTTTGCTTGGTGATAAAGTACTATTCTATTCTATTATTACTATTATAAAAGAAAACTATTTCAAAATATAAATTACCAGTATGTCTATTTAAATGGGTGTCAAACGATGCCTTGTGGGCGAACTCCCTTTGACAGAAGTTACATTTAAATGGTTTTTCCCCTGTATGTTTCCTATTATGAACTGCCAGTACCGCAAAGGCTCGGAACTGTTGAGAACACACAGCGCACTGATAGAAGTCACCTTTCTTATGGGTTGCGTAATGCTCCTTGATCGCTTTACCACTTGGATAGGATGTTTTACAGATGCTACAGCAGTAAGTACGACCACCTGCCAATATATATCAAAAATAAAGAAACACAGTAAGTACGACCACCTGCCAATATATATAAAAAAATAAAGATAAAAAAAGAAACCAAAATAAAGAAAAAAACAGCCAAAAATAAAGAAAACATTGTAAATATCTGTGCATACAACTTTAGAAATACAAAGGATAATAAAAAAAAATGAAAAATCATATATTTTATGGTCAATATTCTTCAACTTTCCATAAACGCCCTTCATATTAATTATTGGTGAGGGGGAGGGAAGATCCCTCCTTCTATTGTGCAAGGTTGAGAGTTGACATAGAATGATTCTAAATATTTAAGTCGAGAAATAGAGCATTTTGTTAAAATATGCATCCCCATTATCAATTGTTTTTACAGAGTAAAGCAACTGAACAAAATAGAAAATTTAGAACCAATTATTTATATTCTATTAAGCATTGAATAATGAAGTTACTATAAGAACAAATCCAAAAAGGGGTGATAAGATTTACGGGCCCAGCCCCAATTATGCCACAGTT
>JAQQPU010002791.1:0-12957 GCA_029168905.1 Artemia sp. Kazakhstan ARC1039 | reverse complement strand
GTCTAACAAGAAATTATGGACGGCTAAAAAACATTTTTACAAAATAATTCCGCATATTCCTTACTACTTGGTCCGTTTGCTATATGTTGTCTAACAAGTTCTATGCAATTGAGTTCTCATTAAGTGTGCTGCGTTCGAAGTTAGGAAATGATATCGATATTATATATATGCATAATCGTGCATCGTTATACTAACAAGAGTGTGTTTAGCACAAAATACATACACACATATTGTTGTTGCGTCTCGTTTTGAACATTTTAAAGTGAGCCCCCTTTCCCCTTAAAACCCACTGAAAATTAAATAAATTACTGAATACAGTTCATCGGATAAAAAAATTTTCAGCCCTGTTTCCATGAGTGTGCGCAGAAGAGGACAGAAGTGTGGGGAGTGGTTGCTCTTTATTTTTGACGAATTTATCGACGGGACTACAGAGCAAGCTGTAGTACAACCAGTCGGAATATTTAGAGAATTTCCACTTGCTAATCACCAAATTCGGTCAAGATCCGAGGGGTATGTTTTTTTTTTTTTTTTGCAATAATCGATTCAAAATAAGACCTATAAATAAAATGACATTTTCATTAGTCTTTCAAGATTTACTGCCCTCTCCTCTTTAGTTTTTGAAAAATTTAGTTTTTTGGTAATTTCATTGGATTTGTTTTGTAATTTCATTGAAAAACTTAAAATAGAGCAAATTCCCCCCCCCCCCTTAGAAACATACATTCAGTCTAAATTTTGAAACATACATCTTTGTCCCCTCCTAATGTACATGAATTGCCACTAATATCCACCAGAGGGGTGCCAATTTTTTTTCGGGGGGGGGGGGGGGTGTCCTCTCTCTAGATTTTGTATCTAGAAAAGAAAACTTTTAAGGTATATTCATTCATTTCATAAAAAAGCCTAGAATATCTTTCAATTTACGACATTTTGTACATTTTCAAATTTATAATATATTTTCTTTGTTATGCTCTAGGCACGGGAGCCACAAGGGAGACACCAGGGAGATGGACCGTCTGGGAAACAAGAAGACATTTAAAAAGGTCCATCGATAGAGGCAAATGAGGAATGTTCTAAAATCCAGGTAAAAACTAAACACCTGGGGAAATTTCCTGGCGGCAGTCATGGTCGAATCCATAGGTCACTCCTGTTAAAAAGTCTACATCAACCCTAATAGCATTGTTTACAAATACTAAACATTTGTATCTTTTTTCAAATGCATTATAAAGATAGGAAAACTTCAGTTCCAGGCTTTCATCTTTTCCCATTTACCAAATTTAATGTAAAATAAATTACGCTTGAAATTTGACATAGTTCAACTCTCCAATGTCCACACAGATCACGTACCAATGAGATGCATTATTAGCACAGTAGTTTATCGAGGCACATAATTTAGTGCCTCGAGACTTACTTTACACGCGTTACAGCGTGCTTAAGCAAGTCATCGAGCAAGGAAAATTTCCCTTTTCCCTAGTCGATTACCCCCCCCCCCCCTTTTACCTTGCCTCCCTCGTTCTGCTTCAATAGAAATTTCGCTACTTCCACCAATAAAATTTTACTTTGAAAAATACAGTAAAAGTTTCATCTCTTACATAGCTGATGTGTTAGGTAAGTGGATCCCCTGCCCCTAACTTTCTTTTTAACTTTCGATTGTTTAATGTTTATTTCGATTTTTTTTAAAGTCCCAACTTTTTCTTTTCTAATAAACTTTGTCTTTTGCTTTTAGTCACGTGACAAAATTTGTACTTGCTCTTAATTGGTTCATTCCCTTTTAATGCTGCTGGTTTACTTTTTTTTACAACTATCACTTTGACATTTTGAAATTATTTTCTTTCCTTCCTAGCCCTATTATATTGGCTTTTTTTCTGTGTTTATTGACTCAAAATTGCAAAGTCAGACCATCTGGGTTTGTGATAAGACATTTTTTCCGATATCTTATCAGCACATACGGCATTTCCATCGCAATAATAACATCCTCGGTTACAAAAGTTATGTTTGGTATGCCCATTATATCCAACATGCGAATCGGGGTTATTCGTGCCATTCACATTAGTGGTATTATTTTAAATAATCCATCACAGACAACTCTACATTCTTATGTTAAATAGCTTATTCTACAGAATGGCAAAGCACATCTGTAATCACTTTTAAGATATCGAAATGGGGACAAATCATTGACCGGGTCCGCTTCGCAAGAAGAGGGGTGCTGGAGAGCCTTCCAGCCCCACACCTCCTTTCACGCATAGCTTAGACATTTTTTACGAGTTTTGTTATAATTTGACAGTTTCAGGACACTTTGAATACTTTTTAAGCATTTTTATCATCCCTCTTTCCCTCCATCCCCCAAAGAAATTCCTATACATGTCTGCCTGTTACAAGACCTCTTTGCCTGTAGCTGACATATTCCTCTTACACCCGCCTACCATTTAAATAGTCTAATATATTTACTACGAATTCAGTAAGGTAATTGAAATTGATTTTTGTAATTTTTAGCGTTCAATAGTCAATTTCAACGGTCAATTTCAATAATTGAACAGCATTCAAAAGCGTTTCCTGAAAATCATTAAATTAATATTTGCTTATTGTGCGTCAGAGCAAAATATGATGCAATGCGTTCTTTTATGGATAGAAAATTTTTGTCGTATTTATCTGTCAGGTTAAATTAAAATTTTCCTATTAGAAGCATCCTTAAAAGTTGCTAGGGAGCTGTTATATTTTAACTCTAATGATTATTTTCATTTTCAACAATAGATTTTGGTATCACAGTAACAACTTGAGTGTACAGGCGAGAGGGTAAGCTAGACCACTAAACCTAATCATGTTGACCCATTCTTTTAATTTTCAAATTTCAAATTAATTTTACTGTCCAAGCTGTGTCAATTAAGCACCAAATTGATAGAGAGGTAGCCACCATTTTGAGGCGGCTATTCAACGACGTCCTAACCGTCTATCGAATAATTTTTAGTTCGACACCACATCGGTAGTGAGTGATAGTGAGTGGATAGTCAGTGAGCCTCCAAGTTAAGGCGGTTATATCAATGACACTTTGACGTCCAAGCCATCAATCGGATTTTTTTTTTTAAGTTAAGCACCACATGCATAATGAGTAAGAAGTCAGGGGAACAACATCTGAAAGTTGAAGGTTTCATTTCTAAGTTGGTAATGTAACTATGGTATCAGTACCACAGTTACACTTACATCTAAAAATACCGCAGATACCACATGTAACTGTCGATCCTTTAGATCTTTAAGTCCATTCGCAAATGAGAATCAGCCACACAACTCAGTAGCTCTACATTAACGAAGTAGAAGTATTTCATGGGAAAAAAGTAAGGTTCGCCACCAGGGCCGTATTGATCAAGGTCATCCGGTTTGAATCTCCCCCCCACTGGAAAATTTGTTTCCGCTACATAAAAAAAGTAAGAAAAATACCTGTAAAAAGACTTTCGTAGCGTTTTCTAAAGTGTTTTATTTTGTAGCCCCCCCCCCCCCAAGAAAAATAAGAAAAACTATAAATCGTGGATACGGCCTTGGTCACCACTCCTTGAGGGTGAAGGCCTTGCAGAAGGCAGGTATGAGCCACAGCCCCTCAAGTCCCTAGGTGCTATATAAAGCAAATAACGTCAAACATAAACCCAGGTAACAGATTTTATGACCGAATACCGGGTTACTGTCACACAATTTAATAGATAGGCTAACAGGTGACCAAGAGTATCACAGACGAAAACAAAGATATCCTGTTTCTTCTTTTTTGAGCGTCTTCTACAGGATATTATTATCAGCAGTAAAACTTACAAATCTTGAGTAGTTTACTTAGGGTTGTGTAATTAACCTCCCTACACTGAAAACAACCTTCGAGCTGTGTGTTTTTTATTCCTCATACCATAAAAAAAAAACAATAAAAAAAACAACAAAAAAACACTAGAACCAAGCTCACTAAAAAAAATTGAATCTGAATTGAAAGATGAATATATATATTACCGTGAATTTTCGAAATTTTTGAATGTCTACAGTCACCGGTGAATGTCTGAAATACCTTTTTTCCTCATTGGATTTAGTCAGTGTTGCTAGTCAACTTTCTCAACTTAATGCAAGGTTTGATGACAGGTCCGGTTAGGTTAGCTTAGGTTTTTAACCCATTTCTGATATTTACAACCAAATTTACCGTAACCTAATCTAACCTAGCCTAAATTAACATAATCTAACCTAACGTAACTTTAACTTTTACCATCATAGCTTGCATAATACTGAAAAAGCTGACTCGTAAAGCAAATTGAATCTAAGCAGAGAAAAAGGAATTTCGGACATTCCCCGGTGAATGTCGATATTAACAAGATTTCGGACATTCACGGGAACATATATACTAATATTCATTGCTGAAAGTCTTTATTATTTTGGATTTATTAAAATTAGGAAAGTGAAAACAGTTAAAATGTACTTTGTTTTCACTGAATTATAAATTATGCTCTGGTGTTTAGAAGGCATAAGGGGTGTTGGCCTACTCCTCTTTAGGGTCGTTTCTGCTCGTTGAGATCTCCCCCTCCCAACTTTCCCTGAAAGTTTCAACTTAATGTCCAATTCCTTTCTTGACATATTGCTTCTGTGACATTTTGAAACCTGGATGAACTTAAACTCTATCAATTTAGTCCAATAGTAGTAGTAGAAATAGTAGTATCCATATATTACCTTCCTGTTAGTCGTATATTCCCCTCATCATGCCCTGAAAGTTTCAACTTAAAGTAGCTAGGACACTAAAACGAAATCCAATTCTTTATATTGGTTAAGTGTAACTTACACAACCATATACGTCTTAAAAAATTAGGAAAAACCGGGCATTCATATTTTTTTACTGACAAATATCGTCAATTTCTAATTCAGTTTTTTTTCACTCACTGGCGCCGATTTTAAATATAAAAAATGCACGTGAAAAGTCAACAGAAAATAAGGAAAAAGAATACATAATCACAGACTTCTATAAGTATAAGTTTCAAAATTGCTTTAACACAAGACAAACACTTCCATTAACCTAAGCTACGCATTAGTATGAATTAACGTTAATGTTATTCAAGGCTAAAAGCTTCAAATTAATAGTTAGTTGACTCATCTACAAAATATCCTTTCAGAAAGACCATTAAGGCTGTTCTATTCTATTATATTTATCCCCTTAGTTAACTCTTGGAATTTTTACTTAATTTTTACATAGTCCTACTAGCCTATACTTGTTCAACAGCCCGACTAAACAGATTGGGTGTTTCATCTTAATGATGTTGTATTGCTTGCTGTTGGTAAGGCTTGTTTGTCAACAAGAGAAGTTTCGGCTCGCCTCTTTCAAGGTTCAATTGTGGCAACAACGGAGAGGATGTACACAGCAAAAATAATCCTTATGGGTCCATAACAACCAAAAGAAAAATTGTAGAAAATCAAGGTTTTCAGGTATGAACAGACCGAAGATGGAACCAGTGGGCGAAAAATGTTTTCATTTTGATGTCCTTGGTTAAGGCTTGGAGTCTAAGCCATTCCTAAGCTATTACTGATACGCCGTTTTGACAACGTGCATGCACATAGTGCGTTTTGATTTCGCCCTAAAACATTCACTGAAATTTTTACCTTAATACCCATAACATTAGTAGTAGTCGTAGTGGAAGTAGATGTAGTATTATTAGGTGTAGCAGTAGTATTAATAGCGTGCACACATTGCCTTTTGGTCAATTGATCATCCCCTCATCGTTGCTTGAAAGCTGTGATTTAATACCCAAAGCCATTTCTGAGATAACCTGCATGCATAATGTGTTTTGATTTAGTTCAACACGCCCTTCAACATTCGCTGAAAGCCTCATCGGGATGGCCTTGGCCTTTTTGGACACCGAGGGTCGGAAGTGCCCCCTTTTCCCGATAACAAAAGCTATATGTAAACAAAAAACAACGAAGAGAGGTAAAACTCAATCAAAAGACAACAAACGAGACTGCGGCCAGTAGGGTGAAAAGAGAAAGACTAAAACAGCGCGGATATTTCGCATGTATACAAACTAGGCGTCCTCGGCACAAGAGAAAAGATAAAAAAAAAAAAAAAACTATACTAAACAAATAAAACCACTATCAACTTTGGTGTTCTCATCGAAGTAACTCTAATAGCTTCTTTGCCCTACGTGGATCAGTTGCGACAACTGTATTAATTTTTATTATTTTTTTTTTTTAATCCTTGTTTCTCTAGGTGTTTTGAGCCCAACTTATGTTAATTTCAGCTCGTTTTGAGTTTGACTCGGTTATTTATTGTAATTTCTGTTCGTGTTCGGTTTCATATATTTATCGATGCTGATTTGTGGTAGTTTCACGCTTGGTAGATTATTTGGTTTTATTTTTGCTCATTTTTTGTTTAATGGAGTTCTTTAGTTTTCTTTAAAAAAATTATTTTGTGGAAAAACTTAATTAATTTACGTAAACAACGGGCGAATTGCGTAACTTACATCCCTTGCCCCAAGGGCAGTCTGGAAGGGGACAGGAGGCATCATCCCCAGTCCCCAGAGGCATAGTTATTGAACCTTTCAACTATGTTGAATAAAATGGCTAACTCATAATTTTGATCAGATATTTTTGGGGGAAAACGGGCATGGGAGGGGCCTAGATGCCCTTCAATAACTTTTGACTATCAAAAAGGGCACTAGAACTTTCGATTTCCAATCGAATGAGCTCCTTCCTAAGTTTCTACAACTTTTCCTTCCATACGAAGTGCCTAAGTAAAACCAAATTAAGAAATCCACCGAGCTCGCTTCACTCTTTATTTTAGCAGGGCAATAGCACTGCCTGTAAATTACCACAATATACTCTCACTCCAGGTTGATTCAGTTATTTCCTTTTCGGGGATGTAAAGGTTTATGGTTAAATACTGAACACAACTATGAGAATTAATAGCAACCAATAATCTCAGTTTCCCTTCCTCATAAAGCGAGACACGTTCCTTCAGGATTTTGCCACACAACTACTGGTAAGGATCCATTGTAGATGCTGATCTGAATTATAAACGGCAATTAATTTATTAAGTTTTCAACGAGATAAGTTCAATAATGAAAATACGAAAAAAGTTCAACTCTTGGATTTTCTTATTAATTTTGTCATATACTTACTTCAGCAGCCCGTCCCCCGGACCCCATTCTTATTGAACTTGGATATACTAGCAAAAGTACTTAATTAGCCAAATACTCTCTTAAAACACTCTTATGTTGCAAAGAAATCCTTACATTCCTCAAAGTGCTAATTGAAGGTAAGCTAATTGAAGGCAGTAATTCAAACTAGCTTAAAACTTACCTTATCTGATACAATTTCCGTAGTGTTTATGTCCAGCTCAATTTCTAAGTCTTCTAGCAAAGACTTGAAAGGATCAACAAATTGGCTGTCTAAAACTGTTGTACCAGTGTATAATAGGCTAATGAGGGATCTAACCAACTGAAGTCTGTAAAATATAAGACAAAAGTAACTTTATTAGTTGATCAGTTGTATTGCTTGTCTAAAATGAAAATGGAAGTGTGTAACAGGCTAACAAAAGATCTGACCACCTCACCTCTATGAAATGAAAAAGAGCAACACAATTTGACCACTCATAACAACTACATAACCATCAAAGGTTATCAAAAGAAAGAAATTGCAAAGAAGAAAGGTATACTTGCCCGCTTTTCAAAGTTAAGGATGATGATTTGGTACATTGCTTGAGCTGATGCGAGTGACTCTACGATAAGGGAAGGGATTTATTTGCGCTAAAAGCCCATACGCTATGACAAAAAATATAAACAAAGAACAATTGCAAAGAAATTGCACAAATCCTAACATAATCCAACACAAATTTACTCCTATGATTCATCGCGAGACGAAGGAATCATGCCAAGTTACTGATACCCATAAAACCCTTATCCGCACATACTCTCACGAACCACTCAAGATCAAAATCCCCTCCCCCCCTAGCAAACACTTCAAGTCTCCAATCTCTCAGCACCTCACATTCACACATCACGTGATATACGCTCTCATCTAAGCCTCCACACATAGGACAAAAATAAGGACCAGCCTTTGACCTGTCCCTCCCGATAAAGTTTCTTCTTTGGCCCAGTGGCAAACTATCAGCCTTCATTTCAATTAATAACTTTATTTCATTTCTATTCAAACCCATCTTAAAAAATAAAACTTCATTCCAAATCTCCGGGTGCGGCCACCCCCTACCCGAGCTGTCCTTCAACATTTCTAAACAAGCCGCCTTCATCAGCCGCACCCTAGGAATCACTAAAATTGGGATATTGGGAAAAACTGAGTTGATACTTCCAGATGTCGTACTTCACCATATTTCATTTATTGAATGGCGAGGCATCTGGATATTAGGCTTATTAAAAGAAAACCTTAAGTGTTCAGTAAATATAGTGGTTCATTTATGTGTCTTCTGACGATAACTGATCTATATTTATAATATTTGTGCTTTTCTTGTGTATATGCTTGAAGTTTGGCTTTAAAATACACTTTATCTTAATCTAAAAAAAGTTAATCATAGGCAGCGCAACAGCACTGCCTAAGTAAAGAGAGATGAGAGCACAATGTATTGTTTATTAAGTTTTTGGTTTGTTTGGTCTTTCTAAGACCAGGGCACTTCGTATCGAAGGATATGTCGTAGAAACTTCAAAAAGGGCTCATTCGATTGGAAACTGAAAACTGGGTTAGTGCTTTTTTAATAGTCGAAAGTGAATGGAGGGCAACTAATCCCCCTCCCACCATTACCCCAAACACATCCGATTAATATTTTGAGATAGCCATTTTGTTCAACGTAATTAAAGGTCCGGAAATTATATCTTTGAGGATAACAACCCCCCACAGCCCTGAAGGCAAGGGTTGTCCCATGCCCTGGGGACATATAAGGTTTATATAGAAAGAGTGATTGTATGAACTTCGAAGGGGGCTCATTGAATTGGTAATCAGAAGTTCTATTGCCCTTTTTAAGATTTAGGGTGATCGGAAGGTGGATTACCCCCCCCCCCCCACATCTCGTATTTTCTCAAAATTCATCGGACAGAAATTTTGAGATGGGCACTTGTTGTCGTGAAAACATCGAAAAAGGCTCATTCGATTGGAAATTGAAAGGGCTAGTGTCCTTTTTATTATTCAAGAGCAATTAGAGGGCAACAAGAACCCCACCCCCATCAATTCCCAAAATCTATCTAATCAAAATTTTGAGATAGCCATTTAGTTCAGCATCAGAAGTTCCAGTGCTCTCTTTATGAGTCAAAGTGATCAGAGGGCAGCCACCCCCCCCCCTCCATGTCATATTTTCCGCAGATGCATCCGATAGAAATTTTGAGATAACCATTTGTTCAGAAATAGTCCATAGGTCATATAATAAGGCCTTTGGGGTAGACAGAATCCCCTAGAGTCTAGGGGTAAGGGTTGTAAGTTATGCCCCAGGGGCAGTGTTCG
Source organism: Artemia sp. Kazakhstan ARC1039 (assembly GCA_029168905.1). Lineage (NCBI taxonomy): Eukaryota > Metazoa > Arthropoda > Branchiopoda > Anostraca > Artemiidae > Artemia > Artemia sp. Kazakhstan ARC1039. The sequence continues at coordinate 3,516 of JAQQPU010002791.1, read as the reverse complement.
TTTGAACTTTAGAAGAGGTTGATTTGATTGGAAAAGTGTAGTTCTAGTTGCCTTATAAGAGTCAAACATTATGGAGAGCAACTAGGCCCCCCCCCCTAGCATCCTCTTTTCCCGAAACGCATTCAATTGAAATTATGAGATAGCCATTTTATTACCAATAGTCCAAAAATCTTATAGCAATGTCTTTAGGGGGGATAAAATCCCCTAGAACCCACGGGCAAGGGTGGTAATTTATGCCCCAGGGTATATAAGGTTTTTATAAAACCGTTGGTTGTATAAGCTTCGGATCGGATGGAGCTCATTTGATTGGAAGTCTTAAGTTTTAGTCTCCTAATGAAGAGTCAAAATGAATGAAGGGCAAACTGCCCCCCCCCCGAAGCATATCATTGCCCAAAACACATCCGATCGAAATTTTGAGAGATCTATTTTGTTAAGCCTTGTTGAAAGGTCCAGTAATTATGTCTTTAGGGATGTCAACCTCCCCACAGTCCTCAGGACAAGGGCTGTAAGCTAGGCAACTCGTTCATTCTTTACACATAGTATATGTAATTGAGAAAGGTATGCATGTTTGAATTTCTTTCCAAGGAGACGAAGGGCATTCAGATAAGTCTTTCAGAGAATTTTGAGGGGAGTGTTGAACTAAATCAAAACCTGTTATGTGCATAAGGATTGTCAAAAGTGTGTAACACAGGAATAACTAAGTATATTAGTTTGGAAAATTCAGGAAATGATTAGGGATATGATCAAATTGACAATATTTGCATGCTACCAATACTACTACAACAACAACCACTACTACTAAAAGACTACTCCATTAGAGTATTGAGGAAAAATTCGAACTAAATCAAAAGACGCTATGTGCATGCAGATTGTCAAAATAGCGTATCTCAAGAATTGATTTGGGCATTGAGTTGGAACTTCCAGAGAATACTTAAAGGGGAAGATCGTCTCATCAAAAGGCAATATGTGCACACTACTGCTAATACTACTGTTACTGCTACATTTATTACTACTACTACTACTACTTCTGTTGCAACTACTTGTAAAGTTAAGAGCTTTGAGAAGAAATTTTCAAGAAGTATATCAAGATACAGGTTATCAAATCGACACACCAGCAATGGCATAGCAATGGCTAATTGCATTAGTTGAAACTTCATCGACTGAATGAGAGAGATGTTCTATTGACGAAAAGGCAAGATGTTAATACAACTAATGCTAGTAGTACTACCGCTATTCAATACTTAGACCACTATTATCAATACTACTACTATTACAACTATGCCTAAGGGTACGAAGGTGAAATTTTCAAGGTATTTCGAGGGGGAAGGTGAATTGAATTACAACACGTCGTCTGTACGCAGGTTGTCAAAAGGGTGTAACAGCAATATGTTAAGAACAGTTTGGTATGTGAAGTTGAAAATAACAAGGCTTGTTGTGATGGATGTTGAACTAACCAAAAGAAAATATTTGCATTCTAATGCTACTGCTTCTTCTCATACTACTTCTACTACTGTTACTATTGTTACTACTTCTATTACTACTGCTGCCACTTATGCTTATGCTATTACAATTAATTCTACTGCTATTACACAGGTTGTCAAGCAGACGCATCAGAAATGCTTCAGGAACGGTTGATGGTATTAAGCCAAAACTTTCTGCGTGTGTTGAAGAGGATTTTGAAGAAACCAAAGGTGCAATGCGCATACTGCTACTAATGCTGCTATAACTATTGTGACTGTACAAGCTAAGGGCATTAAGGTGAAGCTTTTAAGGAATATTTAGGCGGATATTGAAATACATTAAAACAAACTATGAGCATGTGGACTTTCAAAAAGGTGACAAAGCAATATCTGAAGAACAACTTATATTATTAATTTAGACCTTCAAGGGTAAGTTGTGGGGGATTTTGAACTAGCCAGAAGGCACTATGTATATACTTTTAATACTACCATAACAGTTACTGGGAGTAATAACGCTAAGAGTATTGAGGTGAAACTTTAGGAAACGTTTAGGAGGATTTCAATCAAACAAAAAAAAATGTACGCATGCAGGTTTTCAAAAAAGCATATAAGCAATATCATAAGTAACACCTCTCTATAATTACTAGATATATCACTGAAACTTGTAAAGGAGCTAATTAAATTCAAAATTAAAAGGTCTAGTGCTCTTTTTACGAGAAAAGAGAGATTGGAGGGCAAATAGCCTTTCTTTCAAGCCCATTCATTTTCCAAAGGCACCCAGTCAAAATTTTTAGACAACCATTTTGTTCAGCATAGTAGAACGGCCCAGCAACTGTTTCTTTAGAAATATTGGGCATGTCAGCCCCCCCCACTATCAAACTCAAAATGAGTAGAAATTAACATGAGTAGGGCTGATAACCCTCATGCCTTCTCAAGACCAGAACATAATTTGCACTTTATTGAAAACAAAATGCACTTTAAATGTTTTCACTTTCATAAGCAAAAAATATCAAAACTTTAAGGAATAAATATCAGTATATGTCAATTTGAAAAACTCATAAAATACAAGTTAACTCCTGTTAAAAAAAGCAGAGAAATGAGCTAAGTAATCGAAACTTGGCTGAAAGTTAGTTTATCAGTAATAATACTTGCTGTTACATTGTCAGTAAGAGGGAATTGCGGCCAAAATGCATAAGAAAAGAAACTGATTGGGGTTCTGTGTCTGCTATGCAAAGACAGTAGTCAGGTATCTCTCTTTGTTTCAAAGATCAACATTCATCAAAAAGTATTATTTATTAAGAATTCTGTATCTGACCAAAGTAATGCTCCTCCAAGAACTTACAGCCAAAAATTATGTGTGTCGTGTTTTGATATTTATGTTTGATAATTCGATAATTATGTGTGGTATTTTTTTATATTTATGTTTGATAATTAATATGTGGCTTTTCTTTATAAACACCACGTAATTATTAGGCGTTTTAAATGGGGCGGTAATCTAAAAAGCTGAGTAAAAAGATGCTTTTGTAAGAAGTCCAAAGGAATTGGAAGGTTTACGTATTCTCGATTTTTGAAAAATGTGTCAAAATATGCTTGTCCGAATGTCAATTTAATCTTTAAATGGACTACATGAACACTTTGAAATGACCAGAAAGTGGTTACTCCACCTACTATATTATCCTACTAAACAAAAAGAGATAAATGTTGCAGTTTTCATAATAGTTTCCATCCTGATGTTGTAGCAACTGCAAGAAAAAGGGTTTCTTGTGACAGATAGTATAGTATAGTATTCAAAAAGGTAATATCAAAAATATCAAAGATAGTATCAAAGAAAGTATAGTATCAAGGTCATTTACATATTAACTCATAATAGACTGAAGAGAGCGTGTTTTAGAGAGCTCCTCACACTTTTTTTCCGCACTACTGGCAAATTACCAGGTTGTGTGAAGCAGGCAAAACCAAGTTTTTAGGTTTGCTTCTGAACTCTATTACTAGCTTCTGTTCCATACTCATATGCTTCTCCTTCTCAAATACTACTCACAGTACTCACACAAACATA
>JAQQPU010002790.1:27080-64351 GCA_029168905.1 Artemia sp. Kazakhstan ARC1039 | reverse complement strand
CTAAATATATAAATTTTATTAAGTTTAGTATTACTCATCAAAGGCTACGAGCCTGAGAAAATTTACTCGATTTTTTAAAGAGGGGGGAAACATCCCCTACAAGTGAAAGAATTTTAATGAAAATCACACCGTCAGATTCAGCGTATCAGAAAACCCTATTACATAGGTTTCAAGCTCATATCTGCAAAAATCTGCAACTTTGTATTTTTTGCCAGAAGAAAAATATACGAATATAGAAGTTAGTTACGTAAGTTAATTTGTAAAGACATCCATTTAGCAAAAGAAAAGTAAAATTTTTATGCAAATAAAAGCTGCATTAACTAAAAAACGATCAGAAATTAAATAAAAAAAAAACAAGTTTTTTAAACTGAAAGTAAGGAGCGACATTAAAACTTAAAACGAACAGAAATTATTCCGTATATGAAAGGGGCTGTCCCCTCCTCAACGCCTCGCTCTTTACGCTAAAGTTTTTTATTGTTTTAAAAAATAAAGTTGTGAGACAGAGTCAAACTTTAGCGTAAAGAGCGAGGCGTTGAGGAGGGGACAGCCCCTTTCATATACGGAATAATTTCTGTTCGTTTTAAGTTTTAATGTCGCTCCTTACTTTCAGTTTAAAAAACTTGTTTTTTTTATTTAATCAGAGTAAAACAACGAAACTAGATTGTTTATTTAGAATTTGTTGACATCAATTCATGAAAGTCTCAGCATTTTACTATTGTTCCATGTTATAATGTTATAAGTATTAAATATGTTATAAATAATAAATATGTTATAATGTATAATATGATAATGTTATAACAAAAGAGAAAGTGTTTAGACTATGTTGTATTTTTAGCAAAGCATAAATGGCACCCTGGCCTCTAGACAGTTTGTGGTAATTTATCATCGTTTAAAGTTTTCTGTGTTTCATTAGTAGTAATTGTTTGACTTATTACATAACTTTATTAATGTTTTTTTAAAGTCTTATTTTGACTCTTTACTTTTAGAAAGTTTTTTTTTAGAAAACATTTTAAATGTCAGCTTGTATTCGCTCTAGTTTTATTACGGGTTAATTTTAGGAATATTTATAAAAAAGAAGAAATTCAGTGTTTCTGCTTAATAACTAAAATGTTGGATTGTAAAATAAATTTAAGTAAAATTTGACTGTTCAGTTAAAATGTTTAATCAGCCATAATTTTGTGCTAGTTTTAGATAATATTTAAAAAATAAAATTCAGGGTTGATGAGGAGGGGGATTTTTAATAATCCAGATTGAGAAACTGCATAATTATTGGTCTACTATAGGAGCAGAACCCATTCTAACCTCCATCCTGTAGATAACGCTCGAGTATACACATGTCTTAATTAACCATTTTATTAAAATAATCTTTGTATGGGCTGTTTAGATGTATTCATTTATTTGTTTAGATACATTCTTGTAAAGCTTATTTATTTATCATGTTTTGTTATCTTCAAAAAAGGCATTTTGGAGACACGAAATTTATGGCCCATCTAAGGGATTCACAAATTTTTTAGTCTGTTGTTCTAGGCTAGACAAAAATATTATTTAGCCACAGTCGTTCTATAAAAATAGTCCTAGTCAATTAGAAAAACCAGTTTTGGCCCATTTTTAGTCATAGCAATTTTTTTTAAAGTTTATTATCTGAATTAACAGTGCCTTGACCCAATCACTTACGAATATAAGTTTCAACATTTTCAGAAAAGACTGTTGACCTATTTTTGTGCAAATCAATATTTTGGAGATATTATTTCTAGTCCTTTCATCCTCTCTCCCAAACACAAAATTTGAAGTCCGCCCCCTCCTCACTAAAACTCCTTTGAAGTTTCAGCTCGATTCCCCAAGCCAGTCCTGAGATATTACAGATAAGCCATTTTGATGACCTATGTATGCCAAAGTCTTTCGAATCACCTTGGTGAAGACACTCAAAAGACATAACATGGGACCTCATACCGCAATTTTTTCTTGACAGAACAGAGAAGAGATTTTTTTTGGCCTCCCATCAATCAATCCCACAAACATAAGATTTCAAGTTTTCATTGCCCATCCCAACACTCCCTAGAAGTTTCAACTCAATCCCTCAAGCCATTCCGATACGTTGCAGACACATTCACTATGCATATATTCCAAGTTCCATAGGGGCTAATAGTGGAAGATGTTTAGGTGGATAAAGAGACAAAAAACGTCTAGCGCCCCTTCTTCTCCCTCCCTCCATGTCTAAAGTTCAAATCTGCAAGGCCTCTCGTAAGTTTCAACTGGATCCAGTGTTTCCGCACCTACCAATTTACTGTGTGATCCCATGATAAAAAAAAAAAATCAGATAAACGAAAATTAGATCTACTGATAAATATCGATATTCCAGTTATTACCGATTTCAAAGTTCTGTTTAATCAAATTCAGAAAACTTCAAGTTATTTTATTTTAATTTGAGGAAAACAGCCCAGGCTCATTAGACTTAAATTGCAAACTCTGAAAGATTTCAAATTAAAAAAGTAGTTTTTCAGATAAAAGTAAAAGGGCAAAATTTCAATAGGGTTGTACAACACAGAACAAAGTTATTGAGGAAACCAAAAACGGGACACAGCAGCGTATTCTGCTTGTTAATAAAGTAAAAAAGTAAGTAAGTATGACGACACTAGACCCTTAAGGTCCAAATCGGCAGTGCTGATCTCCGTTTCTTGGCCAATCAGCCAGGAAGTGCAATGGGGGGGGGGCTGGGGGCCAGCCATCCTGTGCTTTCGCACACCCTTCCTGCTTACCTTCCCCAGATATCTCCAGGTACCCATTTAGAGCTGGGTCGACTCTGGCTAAGCTTACTGAGTCACACCACTGACCCTCGTCACAAACCAAGTAACTGGCCACGCCAGGGATCGAACCCGTGCCACTTGGACAAAGAATTTTCAACCTAGCGCACGTCCACTTAGCCAGGACTTATTAATACTGATGAGAACAATGTTTAATTTGGCACCCAAAATACATTCAAGAAAAACTGTAGAAAAACATTTACCGATTTCCTTATTATCTTATTCAAATCTACCAATTTTAGGCGACCTTTTGCCTTACTTGGAAAAAGAAAAAACAAAAGCACTGATTTAAATCCCGAGAAGTTGTCGATATGCTATTTTGATAGCCTCGGCCTATGCAGAGCTTTCTGATTTATCATACTAATTCACCATGAATAGATTACAAGTTCTACAGGAGGTCATAAAGCAAAAAATTTTAGGCAGGATGAGAACAAACATTTTCCTGATCCCCTCTTCTACATGCTAAGTTTAAAGTTAGCTTTACCCCCATCCTTATGCTATAAAAATTCCAACTAAATCTCGCGAACTGTTCTAAGACATTGCAGATATGGTATCTTGATAACACAGGTACACATATTGTCTTCCAATTTGCATAATTACTTCACCATGAATAGATCCTATTTTTAAAGTGGATTATAGTGCCAAAACTTTTAGGCAATTAAAGACTCAAAATGTTTAACCTTTTAACATTTGGATGCTCCCCTATCAATACAAAATTTTAAGTCCTCTTGCCCACCCTCTCCCGAAAAGTTTCTACTCCATCTCCCAAGTTATTCCCAAGATATTGCAACCCACAGGTAAGAATTTAAGGTCCACTTGCCCCCCCCCTCCCCATGTTATGCCAAGATATTGCAGACAACATATTTTGGAATCCTAGGCGCACTTAGTCTTTTCTGATACATTCTGAAACAAGTGTTATTGCAGGAGTATACTCTTGGATCTGGAATACCTTGGCCTAGCAGACGATCCCTAAGAGTTCCAAACTGATTAGATAATTAAGAGCGAACATTCATGCCTTTTCTACTAAAATCTATCAGTAAACAATGGGTAATTACCTAATTTAGCACCATTACCCCTGACGCTAAAGTTTGAGCTTGTGAGGGGACTCACATAATGTTGTTTTTCTCATGTAGTACAACAATAAAACTAATACCAACTGTTACTCTTTTGCTCTGACAAAGAAGCAAAAGAGCTACCAAGTATACATATACTACTTAAAACATAAGGAAATGTAATATATCCTCTCTTTATATAGCAGGATCAGCAGCACCATGAATTGATAACAAAACAATTTAAGGAGCATGTTGACCACTTTTGTATCTTTATGGTGGAAGTAGGAGTAGTTTTATTACTACTACTAATGCTAACAACCCACCGCAGCAACAAGCCACCTGAGGCCAACACAGCTACGCATGCTCCTCCTCCATTCCAATCTGTTCAAAGCATCCCTCTTTGCACCATCCCAGGAAGTTCCCATTTCCTTTAAATCTTTCTTTATGACATCTTCCCACCCCAACCGCAGACGACCTGCTTTCCATTCAACCCTAGACGGTTGGCCGGTTCAGCCCTAGACGGAATCAGGCATTCTGTCATCCTTCATCCGCAGAACGTGCCCTAGCCATCTCAACCTTTCTCTCATTATTGCCCAAAAAACCGGGATTGAACCACACTTTTTGTACAGCCTACTGTTTGAAATATAGTCAATCAGCCGCGTACCCAGAACAATCTGTAGGCAATTTCTCTGGAAAAAATCTAGCAAATTTTCATCCAGTTTTCGGGGCGCTCATGCCTCAGAGTCATATTTGACCACTGTCATCACTGTAGCTTCCAATATTCTAATCTTGGTTTGCAGACTTATCTTCCTATTCTTCCAATTTTTTTTTAACTGTGAAAAAACAACCTGAGTCTTGGCTATTCTACTTTTAACATCTTCACTACTCCCACCGTCTTTACTAATAATGCCACCAAGGTAAGTGAAGCTGTCCACCTGATCAATCTTTTGTTACCTAATGTCACCTTTTCATCTTTATTTGTTCCTAGCCTTATTATCTTAGTCTTCTTAACATTTATTTTCAAGCCTATTCTAGCACCTTGAACTCGCAAAACCTCTAAAAGTTCATTCATTTTGCTCACACTTTCGTCTAGCATGCTTAAATCATCAGCATAATCTAAATCCAGGAGAGTTTTCCCTCCCCATTTGATTCCGTGGTCTCCCATTGCCTTTCCTGTGCTTCTTAAGACAAAATCCATAAAAATGATCCATTTAAAGGGGGATAGAACACAACCCTGCTTAACTCCTCATTTAATACGAAACCCGCTGCTAACCTTATTTCCTACCTTTAACCGCAGCAGTGTTATTCTCATGCATAGCACTCATCACTTTAATATATTTGTCTGGTATACCAAACAAGGATAAGACCTTTGTTAAAGCACTTCTAACAAGAATCGAACGCATGCTCATAATCTATAAAACTGAGGACCAAAGATATTTGATAACTCAGGCACTTCTCAATTATTAACCTAACAGTAAAAATTTGGTCAAAACATCCTCTACCTTTTCTAAAACTACACTGTTCTTTTCCTAAAACTTTGTCTACAGCATCTCTCAGTCTAAAAAGTATCATTTTATTAAGTAATTTGCTACCTACAGAGACCAGACTAATGCCTTGATAATTACCGCACTCACTCTTATCACCTATCTTATACAATGGTTTAATTAAGGTTTTCCTAAAATCACTGGGCACATCCCCTTTTTCAAAAATCATATTCGTAATGTTCAGTAGCTTATTTCTAACCTTAGAGCCACCAAATTTAAGAAACTCATTTACCACGCAATCAGAACCTGGGGCCTTGCTATTTTTTAATCTTTTCAGTACTGTCACTAATTCTTCCTTACAAAACAAATCTTCCTTCACATCCAAGGTATCGCAAACTTTTTCATTTTCCTGTATATCTTTTCCTGCAACTCTATATCGGTTTAGCAAATTCTCAAAATGTTCTGCCCATCTCTCTTTAACTCTTTCCTTATCACTAATTGTGGCTCCGTTCCTATATTTAACTCGGAGCATCCTGCATAAGTCTAAGAGACATGATAAAACAATAAGATCGTGGTTGTCTTCAGCAAATCTCTTTCAATTCAGGAATTTGAGTTACTAATGTATGATTCAAAAGCATTGAGTAAAAAACACCATTGGCAGTTACAGAAACATATAAGATTCCAAAAGGTGCCACCTTTTGCCATTGGAATACCTTTGTCCTAGATCAAGTCAAAATTCATCAGACAAAGAGCAACTGAAATAGAAGTTAAGCTGCTACTTTTCATCAATAGAATTGCTACAGCATGCACTAAATGTTCTGGCAGCTTGACAACTTGACAAAGAACTACTAGCAGCATTAAATTATAGAAACAATTAGCCTAAGATAGTGAGAAGGCCAGTCTGAAACAATCTGGCAAAACATCACCTACACTCAAGAGGAGGAGATTCTATAACATATCATCTTCAAATGCAAAACATTAGTATCTCACACCTCAAAGGTACAAAACATAACATTTGGACTGAGGAGTCAGAATGACATTGAAATGCTTCTCTGGGCAGATTTGTTACACGCGAGGATAAGATCATCATTCAGGAGACAATGAATGGAATCAGTGAGTGTAATCTTTATGAGGGTTTATGATATGTATATTCCCCCTGGTTAAATAGTGACAGCCTTTTCTTAGGTCTTGTAAAGTGAGTGTATTTGGTGGATGCAAAGTGTAGTTTTGCAAAAGTATTGAATGATTTATTGAATAAATTGGGAAAAGGAAAAGGAAAAGGTAAAGGATGCGGCACTAGACCCTTAAGGTCCAAACCGGCGGTGCTGATCTCCGTTTCGTGGCCCTTCAGCCAGGAAATGCAATGGGGGGCTGGGGGCCAGCCAACCTATGCTTTCGCAAACCCTTCCTGTTTTACCTTCCCCAGATTTCTCCAGGTACCCATTTAGAGCTAGCTGAAGTATAGATACTTCATGTAGCTGAAGTAAAATAAATTGGGAAGCTGAAGTATAGTTGTTAGTGCATTAATACAATGGTGCATAGCTTTATTTCACGCTTATTTTTTATTAACTGTGCTTCATCTGTAGTAATTCCTTTCAGTAGTATATCATTTGGTGAATTTTAGATATTAATGTTTACGAAAATTTAAGGAAGTGAAAAGAGTAGAGACAAGTAGGGACAATGAAAAAGGAGAAGGGCTAAGTGACATAAACTATATAAGTTTCTAGAGGAAGGTACATTGACAACTATGACATAGATCAAGCTAAAATCCATCATATTTAACTTGGCTTCTTTTCTATTTGGTTTATAGTTTCAGCAAGTTTAATTGTTTTACTTTAGCTGTAAACTTTAATTAGCAGAATAGCTACCAGCTATTCTAACCTATAAAGATGCTTCCAGTTTACAAAACGTTTTGCTCCTAGTAAACATTGGTATAATTGACTAAGTTTTCTAAATTTTTCTGAGGATACATACCAGCATTTGTTGTTTTTTTCTCTTGTTTAGCCTTTATTTGAGCTTGTAGATGAGGAGGCAATCCAACTGGCCCAACTGGTTTTTGGGACCATTGCTTTCCCTTGCTCTCATATCTAAAATGCAAAGATTTTGAATATAGCAACAAAAAAACCAAATAATTTATTTACAGGCAAATTACACACACTAGGAGAGAGAAATTATTAAAAAATGAAACGTTCTGTCTTAGGAGATGAGAGGGGACGGAAATTCAAACTAACCAAAAGGAACATACACTAGGAGGAAGAAGCTCTTCTACAGCATTAGGTGTTTTTAGTTTTCCAGAATGGTGTTACTTGTCCTGCCAAAGAAAATTGTAATTTCTTATCAAAATACATTTTATGAAAGATATAGCAATAATAATTTTGGCAATATACACATGTTTTTTATCCACTGCTTGAAAATCACCCTCTTTTTTTGTGTACATTATGAATACCCAGTGCAGTCTTGGAGAATGTTGAAAAAAAATGGTGCAATTTGTTGCGATTTTACTGGCTCAATTCTTTTATTAGAACAAATTAATTGATGGAAATATATGATGTAAAGCAATGAAAGAAGATCTGTCTCAGTTCGTTCAAAACAAAAATGAAGTAATTTCAATAACAATATTACCCAAATCAGTCAGTAAAAATGACCAGTCAGTTGGTAAAATCTATTGCCCCTCTAAACGTTTTGGCTAGTGACACAACACCTCTAGGTCAAATATAGCCCTGGATAATGTACAGTATCTACTAATTTTGTAGGTTTGCATTATTTTTTGTGCTCATTTCTTATCTACAGTATGTCCATAATGCCAAAAAAAGACAAGTAAATTTCTGTATATAAACGGAAGTCATGTCTTGTCCCTTCGTAGGGGCGAGGGGAAGAGCTAGGTCAAAATTCTTACAGCAATGACAATTAGATTTGGAAAAAGTATTGAACAAACTTGATTTACTTTGCTTATTCTCGTTTTTCTTTGTTACATGAAAGCTTTGTGGAATTTACATATTAACTGTTAGGGTATTGGCCTAGATAAGCCCCTTCACATAAGGAAACATGTCAAGAAAACAATTCTTACTTCATAATTAATTAAAAAAACCTTTTTCCAAAAAACAAGTTTTTCAAAGAAAAGTAAAGAACTCCATTAAACCAAAAATGAGCAAAAGTATAATCAAATAATCTACCAAGCGTCAAACTACCACAAATCAGCATCGATAAATAAATGAAATCCAAAACGAACAGAAATTACAATAAATAACCGAGTCAAACTCAAAACGAGCAGAAATTAACATGAGTAAGGCTTAAAACCCCTATGCCTTCCCAAGACCAGAACATAATTTGTACTTTACTGAAAAAATATAAATGTTTTTACTTTCATAACTTTAATAAATCAAATAATATTAACATTTTAATTACTAAATATCAGTATATAAATATTTAACTGACAATTCATATTCATTTGTATTTGTTTAAGGTGTATTTCTGACCGCTGAAGAGGGTGGACGTAACGGATTTTTTCTATCCCTTCCCACATGGCCATATTTTTTTTTGAAAATGGTGTCCTAAGTTAACCACACTTCGTCCAACTTTGAACGGCGTCATTTTATTTTATGTACTGTTCATGTAGTTTCCTAATTTTTTCAAAGTTGGCCATGCTTTCGGTAAGTTTGAACAACCACTTATTTACAAACTTTTCCCTCTAAGATTCAATGTAAAAAAGGTCACTTATATTGAAAAAAAAAAAAAAAAAAAAAAAAAAAAAAAAAAAAAAAAAAAAAAAACAGAAAATTAGACTAAGATCATGTCAAAAAAAAAACTTGCAGAAAAATCCAGGAAAACCGGGGGCTAGAATTTGTGTTCTTTGCAAAGTTTTTTGTATGACTTTGTAACTTCATGGTGCCCTGCAATTTGGAAGGGGCCATGCCCTTTTCGAACGAGTGGTCTAGCAAAAACATATCTTTCTTCAACAACACTGACATCACCTTTCTTCGGCCAGTTGTAACTGAAGTCAGCATTGCTCACACGTTCCATAAATTTGAACTTCACCATCCCCTCATCTGCAAAGTCTTCTGTTCACCCAATGTAGAAATCTTTCTCAAAGAACACAGCATAGAAGTCAGACAGTCTAATTGGGAGACCAGAGTCCTTCTTACAAGTAGAATTGTCACCACCCTTATGTTAACTGTTCTGGCCTTCCTCCCAACTAAGTTCACTGGAATCATTGCACAGTTTTTTCGGCAAGTTGTCTGATGCGTTGTCAGATGAGCAGTCTAGATTCAGGACTTCTGTTAACTTTTTTCCAGCTCTCTTTCCTTTATTCGACTTCATTTTAGTTTTGCCAGATTTCACTTCACTCGTCCTTGAATCCCCAAGATCTTCATCTTCTCTGTCGCTCAATTCAGCTAGTGATTTTTCGGGAGCCTTGTTAAGCTTTGTTTGTTTACGCGACACAGTACCAACAGTGACAAACTGCCTTTTTTCAAAGGAAGTTATGACAGAATCACCAATTGCCTCACGGATTTCGTCATTTGATCGCCTATCGGGAATCTTTTCGATGCAACTCTTTCTGGCAAAGCATGCTGTGAACCCATTTTGAAGGTTGACATTGTCATCCTTTGCCAGCCCATCCCAGAGGAGCTTCAATAGCTTCGGAAACACCTCCTTTTGGACTGAATTTTCGGCAGGGTTTTGCATCTTGTATTCTTTGAGGGTTCTTCTCCAGATTCGTTTAGTCAGCCCAAAGAATGAAGACTATTCTTTTCAACAGTCTATTTTATAAGATTTCAATAAAAACTTATATGCCCCAAGGGCATAACTTATAGCCCTTCCCCTGAAGACTGCGGGGGAAGTGTCCTGCTCAAAGGTATAATTTCCTGAATTTTAAAGTGTGTGGAACAAAATGGCTATCTAAAAATTTTGATTGGATATGTTTGGGGAAATGGTGGGCATGGAAAGGGTATTAGTCACTCTCCAATCACTTTCAACAATTAAAAATGGCCCTAGCCCTTTCAATTTCCAATCAAATGAGCCCCTTTTTGAAGTTTATACAATAAATCTTCCAATAAAAATCTTATATGCCCCCAGGGCATAACTTACAACCCTTGCCCTGCGTCCTGGGAGGAGGGGGGGATGTCATTCTAAAAGACCTAATTTCCAGAACTTTCTACTACATTGAACAAAATAGCAATCTGAAAATGTTGATTGGATGTGTTTGGAGGAACTGTGGGCATGAGAGGAGGATTAGTTACCCTCTAATCACTTTCAACTATTACACAGGGCACTAGCCCTCTCAATTTCAAATTGAATGAGCCCCTTATGAGGTTTTACAACAACTCTATCTATAAAAACCTTATATCCCCCCAGGGCAGAACTTACAAACTTTGCCCTTGGGGCTCTGGGGGGTTTGTCATCCTTAAATACATAATTTCCAGAACTTTCAACTACGTTGAACAAAATGGCTATCTCTAAACTTTGACTGAATATTTTTGGGGAAATGGTGGGCGTAAGAGGGGATTTAATTACTCTACTCAGTTTTGGCTATTAAAAAGGGCAATTTCAATCTCGAATCAAATGAGCCCTTTTTGATATTTCTATAACAACTTTCTATATAAACTTTATATGTCCCCAGGCCATAACTTAAACCTTTGCACTGAGGGCTCTGAGGGGGTTATCATCCTAAAAGACCTTATTTCAAGAACTTTCAACTACGTTGAACAAAATGGATATCTCAAAATTTTGATTGGATGTGTTTAGGAAAATGGTGGGTGTGAGAGGGGCATTAGTCACTCTCCAATCATTTTCAACTATTAATAAAGGAACAAACCCTTTCAATTTCCAATTGAATGAGCCCTTTTAAAGTTTCTAAACTTTCAATAAAAACCTTATACCCCCCAGGGCATAACTTACAACCCTTGCCCTGAGGGCTGTGGGGGGGGGGAGGTGGGTTGTCATCCTTAAAGACCTAATTTCCAAATTTTTCAACTACGTTGAATAAAACAGTTATCTAAAATATTGATTGGATGTGTTTCGAGAAAAGATGGGCATGAGAGGGGGTTTAGATGCCTCCAAATCGCCTTCGACCTTTAAAAAGGGCACTAGCCCTTTGACTTTCCAATTGAATGAGCCCCTTTTCAAGTTTCTAGGACAAAGATTTCACTAAAAACCTTATATGGCCCCAGGGCATAACTTATAACCCTTGCCCTGAAGACTGTGGGGGGAGTGTCCTTCTCAAAGGTATAATTTCCTGAACTTTGAATGGTGTGGAACCAAATGGCAATCTCAAAATCTTTATTGGATGTATTTGGGAAAATGGTGGACATGAGAAGGGCATTAGTAGCTCTCCAATCACTTTCGACTACTAAGAAGGGCACTAGCCATTTGAATTTCCAATCAAATGAGCCCCTTTTGAAGCTTCTACAACAACGTCTTCTATAAAAACCTTATATGCGCCCAGTGCATAACTGAAAACCCTTGCCCTGAGGGTTGTGGGGTGTCCTCCTCAAAAAACATATTTTCTATCTGAAAATCAACTATGCTGAACAAAAATGGCTATCTCAAAATTTTGATTGGATGTGTTTGGGGGAATGATGGGCGTGGGGGAATGGTTGCCCTCCAATCAATTTGACTATTAAAAGAGTACTAGCCCTTTGAATTTCCAATCAAATGAGCCTGTTTTGAAGTTTCTACGACGACCCCTTCCATATGAAGTGGCCTGCTCTAAAGGAAAAAATAATAAATGGTACATTGTGCCAACATCATTCTTATATGCCCTCAGGGCATAACTTAAAACCCTTGCCTTGAGGGTTGTGGGGGAGTGTCCTCCTCAAAACATATTTTGTATGTGGAAATCAACTAGGCTGAACAAAATTGCTATCTTAAAATTTTGATTGGATGTGTTTGGGGGAATGATTGGTAGTGTGGGGGGAGGGCTAGTTGCCCTCCAATCACTTTCGACTATTAAAAAGGGCACTAGCCACTACAATCCCCAATCGAATGAGCCCTTTTCGAAGTTTCTATGACAACTCCTTTGATACAAAGTGCTCGGATACAGAGAAAAATAGAAAAAGTGTACAACAATGAAAGAAGTGAAGATTAAGGTCTTCCCCATGCAAAATGTGTAAACTGTGATTATTCTGCGTATTATGATTGAGCGTTTGTTTGAGCATGTTATTCAAGACTTAGAGAGTAGACACAAAAAATTAGAGATATGGTAGAAAAAGTGTAGAACAGTGAAAAAAGCACAGATAAAGGTCTTTCCCATGCAACATGTGTAAACCATGACTATTCTGCATATTAAGAAGTAAGAATTGTTTTCTTGGCATGTTTCATTAGGTGAAGGGGCTTATCAAGGCCCATACCTCTATCAGTTTTGTTAATCAAATAACATTTGTTAATCTTTGTGACTTTTGTTATGATAATGTACATGTGATAGGTAACAGTTTATATTAGGAGCCAAAAAGAAGGGAAGATGTTAGCAAAATAAAAGTAGTAGCATTAACTTACAGGATCCTCAGTACCATGAGAGACATGGCCTTGTATCAGCACTCTCTAGAGGGTTATCAGTTGGTTCATCAAAGTCATGTTCCTCTGAGTCAATTGCTATCTGGGTTTGCAATTTAAACCAAGGGTAAGGATCTCATTTACCCTAGTCTGTGAGTGATGTGTGTAAAAACATTCTCTCCAAAATCGATTCAGACCATTTTGAAACTGTTCAAGGTTTCAGATTTCACTATTTCTGGGAGTGAGATCCAGTCAGCCCATGCTTGGACACTCCAAAAATTGGCCCTTGATCTATTTACTGCAATGGCTTTGAATATTTTTCTTGGTGTTCTCTTGTGGTATTTACTTTTGAAGGGTGAAAATACTTCTGGAAAAAGTTTCCTCAGGTTGTGCTTTACTTTGCACAGCTGTATCTGGTCTCCTCTCATTTGTCTATATTTCAGGGTGGGTATGTTCAGTTTGAATAGTTGTTCTTCATAGCTTAAGTTTTTCAAACCAGGAAGAAGTTTGGTGGCACGTCTTTGGACCTTTTCCAGGGCAGCCAAGTCTGTTTTATAGTGAGGTCCCCAAATCACATTCCCATACTCTATTGTAGGTCTGAAAATCCTCTTGTAAAGTTTTACAAAAGTATCATTGTCCAAGAGTGGGAAACTTTGTCTGATCAGCCTAATGAGCTGTGATGCTTTGGAAATAGTTTTCTGGGTGTGCTCATGAAATTTAAGTTGTGAATCAACAATAATGCCAAGATCTCTTTCAGAGTCAATAAGTGTCAGTGGTATTCTACAGCCTGCTTTGTCATTTATCCTTAGTTGAGGCACAGAAACAGTATTTTCCTCCCTATCCAGAGGACCTTGGTTTTTGATACATTGAAATTGAGACCTAGACTTTGGAGGTTTTCAGTTAAGGTGTCAATGTCTTTTTGTAATGTTGCTACATCTTGAGATGATATGAACTTCCTATAGATTTCTGTGTCATCTGCACAGATTTTGGTAGTGCTGATGATATTTCTGTTGATAAGGAGCATGAAGAGAAGAGGACCAAACACACTACCTTGTATCACCCTACTGGTTACTTTTGCTGGATTCAAGATGCTGTCACCCACTCTAAGTTTTTGGGTTTGATTTCTGAGGAATGATTCTATTCAGAATAGTATTTGTCTTGACAAATTGTACTGTTGGAGGTCATCTATTAGCTTTGCATGTGATACACTTTCAAAAGCCTTTTCAACATCAAATAGTACTTCCAGGATGCTGAGACCCTCTTCCATGGCTTGTGTCCAATTTGTTGAACATCTCTAATAATTGTGTTGTACATCTTTTGTTTGGTAGGAACCCATCTTGGCTGGGATTTATCATATTGCTCTGTAATACATGGTTCAATATTCTATTTTTTATGCATTCTTCATGAAAATTACTGACTAGTGGTGTCAGGCAAACAGGTTGGTAGTTTTTTGCTTTTGATTGTTTACCTTTCTTGTAGATAGGGACAACAACTGCTTCAGACTATCTTGATGGTATTACACTTTTGTCTATAGAGTTTTGAAAGATTTCTAGCAAAGGTTCAACAGTATATTCTACACTCTCTTTGAGCCACAGCACCTCAATTCAATATGGGCCTTTGGATTTGTATGATTGAAGTTTCTGCAGTTGTAGTTTGATTTCTTCCTTTGTGATAAGGACACTCAAGTCATGGGTTTTAAGGGATGGTTCAGGGTCTGCCTGCTTTGGTTTAAAAACAGAGCTAAAGAAATCATTGAAAGCATTGACCCTTTTGGATTGAGGACTTGCAGATGAGCCATCTTTGTTTATGAGGGTAGGGATTTTTTTTCTTGTAGTCAGCTTTGCATTTACATGTTTACAGAATTTCTTAGGGGCTGATTTTAAAGAACCAGAAATTTTCCTCTCTTGTTCTTTTTCCACTTGTCTATTTGCTTCTCTCACTTTGTTCCTTGTTTGGTTGTATTCTTTTCTAGTTGATTCTATTTCCATATTATGTTTTTGGAGTTCCTTTAGATTGTTAAATTTCCTTTTCTTGATATTAATCAGTCTATTGAGCTTTGAGTCCATGTGAGCCAGTGTCTTCATGCATGGAAGTTTTTTCTTTTCTGCACAGCAGGTTATTACATCATAAAACAGCTCAAATTTTTTATTGCAAGTTTCATGCATTTGCAGGATAGTCCAATCCATTTGTTGGGCCATTTCTTTAAACTTGGAATTATTCAGTTTTTCCAGTTCTTTCCTCTGATGATAGTGGGGATGACTTTGGTTGAAGGTCAAATTGACCAGAAGTATTACATAGTCACTTTTACCTGGTGGAGGAAGTATGGTGACTCTATCTACAGTTTCTGGGCTACAAGTGACAATCAGGTCCAGGATATTTCCTTATTTGTTTGCTCTACATTGAGTGGGTTCTGTGATCAGTTGTGAAAGAAGGTTTTCTTCAGGGAGTGAGATAAATGGGTGTTCTTATTTTTTAATAATAATAATGATAATATAATGCAAAACAAATAGGCCACAGGGCCTCTACAAAAATCTTTTAAATTGAAAAAATTGTAGGCACTTTCACCATAGTATTTGTCCAGTTCCTGCTTGAACGAGTTTAATGAGTTGGCATTGATGACTACAAAGGGGAGCTTGTTCCAGTCTTGTGTTACTTGGTTCTTGAACGCCCAACAGCCAATGTCCTTTTAGAACCTCTCCTCTTGAAGCTTGAGGTTGTGAGCACAAAGGTTTGTGTGGCTGAAGCTGAGAACATTGGTAGCCTGGATGTTTTTGTAGGCGGCATAGCAAAGCTTGTATACCTCAATGAGGTCTCCTTGGTGCAGTTGATAAGCTAGTGAAGGGAGTTTGAGCTTCTGGAGCCTATCTTTGTAGGATAAATTTCTCAAATTCAGACAGAACTTTGTTATTCGTCTTTGAACTTTTTCAAGAGCTTCAATGTCTTTGTTGTAAAAGGGACGTGTAGTGCAATGACCATATTCAAGGATTGGCTGCACCAAAGCTTTGTAGAGAAGGCAAAGGGTCTTATCATTTCAAAAAGTGAATTTCACCTTAAAACTCCTGCAACATGACTTGCTTTCCCAATAATGCTGTTGTAGTGGGCCTGGAAGTCAAGGTTGCTGTCAATGACAACTCCCAAGTCGCGCTCCTCCTGGCAGGATGTGATTGGTAAGTCTCCTAATCTATATTCATAGTAGATAGTATTCATAGTTTCATTAGTGGATAGTATTCATAGTTTATGTTCTTTCCAAATATAACATTTGTAGATGTGATAATGCACTGCTCTAAAATTCTAAGGCAGCTTTAAAAAAGCCTAAGATGATTGCTTATATTATTCATAAAAGTGCTTCACTTTACTCTAGCCTCCTCTCACTTAAATGCAAATATATTGCCTAAATTAATTATTTTCTGCATATTTATGCAGCTCATAAAAGAGCTGTGAAGTATGGATGAAGAAAAGAATCTTGGTATTGTTGTTGACAACCAGTGTAAATTCTACTCAAACTGTAAGAAGACTATGTCTTATGCACACTCTGTTCTTGGCCTCTTGACAAGAACTATTTCTAGTAGATCTCCCTATATTTTCAGAAGTGTACAAGTCCCTTGTCAGGCCAGAGCTTCACTTTGGAATGTGCATAGCATCACCAGGGTACAGGGATGATGTGCAGATTCAGAAAGGATTACAAAGGAGAGCTACTAAGGTAGAAGAAAAGATGAAAGACAAGTCTTATGATGAACAGCAATGGCACCCATAAGCTGAATTCCAGGGGGGGGGGGGAAACCTTGTCTAATTGGCACTTTTAATGCTATATAGTAGAAATCTCAGAACAGAAATATAACTTCCCAAAATATTGGCACTGATAGGAGGGGCCATTCAAAGAAGCTGTTCAAGCCATCAGTCAAAACTTGACACTATCAGTAGTTTTCTTCTGCCATGTAGTCAACCACTAGAACAGTCTCTCATATGAAAACATCTCAGCACCCAATAATGAAGCTTTCAAAAAGTTACTGAATGTTGAGTAGAATGGCGTTTCTTGGAAGTACCAGTGGGATGCATCTGATGTTTGTTCAACTACATGATCAATTATTGAGCAATTCACAGATTAAGAAAGGTCTTAATTTCCCCAAAGTACTCTTTCAATTTCTTGATTTTATCTATATTGCTTTGGTAAAGGTCTAGATTGGGGGCTACTGAGAAGGAAACATTTTAAGAAAACAATTCTTACTGTATAACATGCAGAATAATTGTAGTTAACACACTTTGACTGCAGCTGCACTATACTTTACCCCTAACCCCTCCCCCCTAATATGCAAATACAAAAGCCAAATTATGTTTCAACCTGTGTACCTATAAATTGAATCAACTGTGATGGAACAAGACCTGGAAAAACAAGAGTGATGGGTGATCAAATACATGAAAAATATATAAATTGGGCAATATATTTGCAAATTAGGGGGGAGAGGGTAAAACATAATGGAGCTGTAGTCAAAATGTGCTAAACTATAATTATTCTGCACATATTGGTTATCCACCACATGGCTAATATGGGAGTAAAGTTTATTTGTGATGCAAATGGATTTTATATTTAGATTGAGGATGTAATTCTAGGTATATATTTGCACATTAGGGGGGTGGGGGTATATATTCTGTAGGTTCTAAGAAATTCATGAATTTCTTAGGAAAACAAGGAATGAAGTGAAGATAAAGGCTATCCCCCTGCAAAATGAGTAAAGTGAAGCCCTACAATGAACAATATATATTTTAGGATTTTTAAAACTTACTTTGAGAACTTAAACCTACTTATATACATGTTCTGTTTTTGAGTAGGCTTAACTTTACACTAATGCCTAGGCTAGTTTCTCAATATAAGCCTTAGAGATGGTGAAGAAGTAGCCTAGCCTAGCTCAAGGTATAGTTTGGGCACTGAATTCATCGCTGAAAAATCATTCTCCTGATTCAACTGCTTTTAAAATGGCAAACAGCTACATCTAGAACATTCCCTGATTTGGAATCTTAAGGAATCATACACTAGCCTAGGCCTAGCCAAAACCAGCCATTTTGCCCTGAAAAAAGAAAATTTGAGCTTGCACTTACAATGCTACTTCTTCTTGAGGTACATAGCCTTCCTTAACTTTCCGCTCCTTCCTCCAAGTCCCATCTGGTCTTTGAGTTGCAGGGATTATTGACATTGATGATGGGCTAATGGTTTATACCGAATGTGCCGATTTTAAATGTGCTGGCAAAGCAGCTCTACCTATCTAAGCATCAAACGAAATTTACAAAAACAAGTCAAAACTATACCGTAGACGAGGAAATACCACATATGCGTTCGATAAGAATTTTTGAATTTCAGGGTTTTTTACTTTATTTTTAAATCGCGCTTATACTAAAGAAGAGGGAATTGAAGTAGCAAGAAATTAGTTTACATGAATTCTACAGACAATATACCCCCGATTATTGCTTTCTAATTTGCCACTGGGCCAAAGAAGAAAGTTTATTTGAAGGGAAAGGTCAAAGGCTGGTCCATATTTTGTCCTTTGTGTGGAGGTTTGAATGAAAATGTAGGCCAATTGATGTGTGAATGTAAAGAACTGAATGATTGCAGAATTGAAGTGTAGTTAGGGAGGATTTTGAGCAGTTGGCGAGAGTATGTGCGGGTGAGTGTTCTATGGGTGTAAAAACTTTGGCACGATTATTCTGTCTTGCAATGGATCATAGAGCTAGGTCTCTGTCAGATTATGTTAGAATTTTTATCATTTCTGTGTAATTGTTGTTTGTTTTAAGTATTTTGCCACGGTCTTTGGGCTTTAAGCGCAAATAAATTCTATTCTATACTCCCGGTTTTACTTTTCAGTATTCTATGCTCCCGATTCTATTTATTCCTTTGCCATATTCATCTTATAAATAGGAAAGTGCTCTGCCAAATAAAAAAAGTGAGCATTTTATTCTGATTTTTAAAAATCATGGCTTTAAATCGTTTATTCTTTACCCTGATTCATCAAATATTAATACACTTGTTTTACCTTTATACACGAACAAGACTCACAATTGAGGCTATGATTCTCCCTAATTTGATTTTATTTCATCAGTTTGACGCAGCGCTTTCAAAAGTTTATGATAAGCCCACAAATAGCTCGCCTGACTTTATTCTTTGTTGATTATATTATTGCAAATCGAGGACTTAGATAATCCATACAGAATACTTGCGTATATAATAAAACCCGACACCACGCCTGTTTTCTTTTCGCCGGGGAATAGCTAATTATCAGGGAAAACGGTGGCGTGCCTCCAAATTTTCTCTGATGGCGTGTCGCCAACTGACGCCGATTTTTCTTAATAGGAAGGAGTTTCAAGTCTGCTCAAAACGCCCCTAGCGACGCATTATTCAAATGCGAATAAATAGAAGACTCTGTAAAACCCATTTAGAACTCCATAGGCACATATTACGTATTGACACACGTAGATTCGAGGGAAAGGCGGCACAAGCAACAGCGCACAGGGTCAAGAGTCTTTATCATGCTTTTAAACCTCTTGCTATTCAATACATGATATCGTTTGCTTCCCTCCGTGTCTATGTTTTCATGATAACTGTCGTTATATTCAATAAAACCCAGAAATCACAGTACCACTCCTTTCAACTCAGTGCATATGACAATAACGAAGTAGTTTTTGTTCTTCGATTCCAGCAGAAGCACAAAAGACACTAAGGACTCTGCTCGCTAGGGAGAAGAGTAAGAAAAACAACGTTTTTCGAAAAACAAAGCATTTCGGAAATACTTTAAAGCATTTCAGTTAGACTTATTTTAAGGCCTTAACTAGGACAAAATTTAAATAATGGAGGCTGCAATGACCGTAAAAACAAGTGAATGCTTCTTTCTATCTCAATTCTAGCAGGCAGGAATTACAAAGGAGGGGGGCAGTACCCAAAACGTTTTGAGATTCGGTAAAATTTGTATCAGAAGTCCAATATTATACAGAATCCAAAAAAAAAAAAAAAATGGAGTAGTTATAGCAAAATATCAGGGAGTCCCAAATTTCAATCCGGTTTACAAGATCTGGTAGAAAAGGTCCAAAATTCAGTAGTACAATTTAAAAATACGGTGAATGGAGTCTAGTAGTAGTATATCTAATTATTTAGTATAGTTAAAGCAGAATCAAAATGTAAAATTGTCCTTCAAAGTTGAGGATTTGGTTAAATGTTGCTGAAAGTTTTAGTCTTATTCCTCTCTTCTTTCAGTTGTCCAAGTGAATTTTCCGGAACAGATATGATTAAATGCGAAATTCTTTAACTTTGCATTTTCGTAGTTTCGCCAAATCGCCCCAATTTAAACAAAGCAAGTAAAATTTATTTCCTGGTGCAAAATAAGTTATTTGCTTACCGAATTTACTACTTTTATAATGGTGTGACCTATTTTATTTTTCGTTTTTTTTCATCAAAGTAGAACAGTGAGCAGAAAAATAAACAAATTGTGGCCGTGGTTGCAAGAGTTCAGGAATTATATTTTCAACTCACGGCTAGAAATACACTTAACTTAGAATCGTTGATCTGAGCTAAAAGTTTTCATCTGCGTTTTAAACAAATATACCGGCTGAATGTATATTATCCCCCCAGTTTTCACTGTGCAAAATTCAAATCAAAACTAATGTGGCTTTTTCGACAGTATCATAGATCCAAGTAGTTTAAATCTTTTGTTAATGCATGACATTATGAGGTCGTTTTGTGAAGGAAGAAACTTTAATGGGAAATGATACATTGTAAGACCTCTAAATTCTAAATATTTTGCCGCTTCACGACATACTGAGTAACTTGAAAGATGGAAACTGATAATCCTTAGTCCCAAGATAAAAAAAAAAATGCAATGAAAAACGCTGTAAACAAACGCGGTAATGACAAATTGTGGCTCATGACGTGAGATAAATCTTTAAAGTGAATAATCTTAATAGATGTATACAAGCAGAATAAGATCTGCTAAGGAGAACATTTTTATTGCTGTGAGCCACTTCAAATCAATTATCGAACTATGCTAGAAGAAATCAAGAGGACTGCTGCAAGTGAGAGAATAAGCCCTTTTCATTGATGATTTTGAGCAGTCAAAGAGTGTAGACGTAAAGTGACTTAATAAGACATTAGCGTGACCTAATTGGTGAGCAGGAGAGGGGCAGATCCTCCCGTCAATCAGAATCAATACTTTCCCTTTTAATAATGCCTAAATATTATTGTCCTGAATGTAGAAACCCAGCAACCAGTGGGACGGTGCATTTAGTTCAGTGCACTAAATGCAGCCAATGGTGGCACCCCAAATGTGCAAAGATTACTGTTGGTTTAAGAGAGAAGTTAGAGAAATGGCTTTGCTTAAACTGTGATTTTCCACTTCCCCTTTGATTACAAGTGATGAAAAACTTTCTGGCAAAGTTCCGCAAAAACCAAGCCCTAGATCTGTTGTGATAAAAACGCCTATAGTTACTCCCAGGTCCTCCATCCCCAAGCAAAGACAATGACAAGGCCCAGCATTAAGCTGAAAACTCCCTGTGTTGATTGTGGAGAATATATACGAGAAATTTCAGCGTTAAGAAATAAATGCTCTACCCTTGAGAATGAACTTTCAGCCCGTGATTCTGTTATCGATAAGCAGGACAATGAAGTCAGGTCTGTTTCTGAAAAGCTCACGATTGGTATGCAAGAATGCCGTAAGGTAGACATTTAGTTGACGGAAAAAAGAACAACAATCAATTCTCTGAAGATGCAGATAAATCAGTTTCAAAACTGGTTTCCGCTGGATCAAATCCCAAGCGGCCATGAGCTTGGTACCCAGCCAGCCGCCCGAAATAACCAACGTGAAATGAATGCAGTAAGTGTGACGTCAGTTAAATCGGATAAGCTCCTTCCAAGTGCGGTGAATAATAATACTGACATAGCTGCAAGTGATGAAAATAATGTGATTCCGATTGACACTTTACAGGAAGAAGACTTGCATATCATTTTCGAGAAAATAATCATGCCACCATGTAAAAGAGAGTGTTGGTTTTTTCGGAATCATTTTTGCAAGAGGGGAGCTAGTTGCAAATTTGCTCATGAAAATAAAGTGACTCCGGTAAACTAAAATACAGTTCGACCTTGTCCTGAAAAGCCCAAGTCAAAAGGGGTGTGTAAATTTTTCGAAGAAGGAGCAAGTAAATTTGGTATTCACTGCCGGTTCCTACATCCATGTTATAGTTTCCTTGCCAAGTCATGTAGTAGTATTGAATGTGTCCTTGATCATATAAAGATTTGCCCTCGTTTTAGATGCTTAGATGAAAATTGTAGACTAGCACATTTTAACCATACTGACCAAAGCCCATCAAAAAACGCCCACCTTCGACGACGCAAACAGCAGAAAATCCAAAACCAACCCTCTTGGGGTCTAGAAAAGAGGGGACACTCTTGGGTTCAAACGCAGGTCCACTTCCTGGGTAATCCAGCAACCCTTTTCTAAACACACACCCTCCTATGATACATCTCAGGAGCTTCTTAGACCCCTCCCTCCTCCTCTCCCACCTATCCATTTTCATCAACAGCCAATCAACAACCAGCCCCGTCCTTATTCTATTCCCCCTCCCCTTTACCCCTTTCCCTGCAGAAGAAAAAATTTTTGGTGACTTCAGTTTAAATAATCGTGTTGCTGGCCCAGTCATGAACGGGGGCAAGAAATTCCAAAATAAACCTTTTTCCCGGGAGTTTCACGACAAACATTACGTATTTCCTTCTTTCCTTTACAGCAACACCGAAAGTTTAAACCTAGAGAAATTTACTGAACTTCAGACTATGGCTCAAATGCTTGGCTCTTCTGTTATCTGTGTTTCCAAGGTCCACTGGCAAGATCTTAATTTATTGAGGGTTCGTAACTTTTCTTCTTTTATTAAACTTCGGCCTGATGACCATCCTCTTGGGAAAAAAGGAGGAGGAATTGACACTCGTGCACGAATATTTTAAACCTCAGCTTTTAAATATACCTTTTCTTGAAGATAATGATGAAATTATTTGGGTCAAAGCCCAAACTAAGCGACTCTCTAGGCCGCTCTCTGCCGTGGCAGTGTGCGTTTTCTATTATTCACCTGGTCAGCCAGCTGCAGCAAGAAAAGTTTTTTGGGAGAAGCTGCAGGAATCGACAGATTACGTTCAGAGAACTCACCCATATTTTGGAGTAGTAATGCTAGGAGATGCTAACGAACTCGATAGCAAATCGCTGGCCAGGTTACTTAACCTTAAAACTCTAATCGATTTTCCAGCAACTAAGGGGAATACTTCTCTGGATGTAATCCTGACAAATCTTTGTCAGGAATATTACCGGAATCTTACCAGAATCCAAGTATACTAGCACCAGTTGGTGGAAGTTATCATTATATGTTACAGTGGAACCTCTTGGAAAAAGTAAAAATTCAATATTCAGTAACCGAAGTTATTTCAATGCCGATCACTGACCATGGTCTGCTGCAATTCGGTGACTGGATAACGGGAGAAAACTGGGTGGTGGTCTCTTCCGCTAAAGACTTGGATTCCCAAGTAGAAGAATTCCATAATAAGGTAAACTCAAAATTTCTCGAGTGCTTTCCTGAAAGTAAGACTAAATTCTGTTCTAGTGATAAACTATACGTAAATTCAAAAATAAAGCAACTGATAAAACATAAATTGTACTAATACGAAGAGGTCAAGTGAACCAAGCAAAACAGTTGGCAAACCAAATAAAATGGCAAATCAGAAAAGCACAAGCAAATTACTCTGAAAATGAAGTTGACCATCTTTTGGAGTCCAAGCCGTCGTAGTTTTTCAGTAAAGTAAAAAGTCTGACTGGCAAAAGTTCTCAACCAGTTGACTTAATGAAGGAGGAGCCTCTGGAGAAAACTGCGAATGATTTAAATGCCCATTTTGCTTCAGTTGTGCAGTCTTACCCCCCTCTTCCACCCGAGGATCCTCCAGTAAGTTTAACTACTCCTTCAGATGATAATCCAATTGCTGATATTTCATCGGCAATTATAATCCGTAAACTCTCTTTGTTAAAAAGAACTTTCGTTGCCCCTTTTGACATTCCAGTTGCTCTCATTAAAGCATTTGCTAAAGAATTATCATTTCCCCTTCAGATAATTTTCAATGATATAACAAAAACAGGATATTTTCCAAAGAAGTAGAAGAAAGGGTTTATTATCCCCATTCCAAAAAAAGGAGAAGCTAATGATATTTCTGGTGTCCAACCGATCACAGTTACGTCAGTTTTTAGCAGAATATACGAAAGCTTTGTTGCTGCATGGCTGAAAAAATGTTTTTTGAAAGTAACTGATCGAACGCAATTTGATAACATTCCTAAGTGTTCGACAGCTCATTACCTCGTTAATTTAATTGATTTTATTTTAAAACACCTGGATTAACCTGGAAAATGGATAAATTCAATTGCAATTCATTTCAGAAAAGCATTTGACCTTGTTGATCACAAAATCCTTTTAGAAAAAATGGCGGAAAAAAATATACCCTGCTATATTATTAAAATCATCAAGAGCTTCTTAACAAATAGAGAGCAAACTGTGAAGTATAAAGACCAATTTTCCGATTCTCTGCCAGTTTTTTGTGGAATTCCACAAGAACCTCTGATCGGGCCGCTGGGCTTCCTCCTCATGATAAATGAAATTGCTGCTGAGCTGGAGGACAGATGGAAATACGTTGACGACTTGTCCTCAACGGAAATCGTATCTAAGGATTCGAAGAGCAATGCTGCTGGTTTTATCGACCAAATTACCTCAGAGGCGGCTGAACTAAACATGGTCGTGGATAAAGACAAATGTTCGATCACGACATTTTCTTTTCTTCAGAATACTCAACCGTCTTTCTAACCTCCTATCGCTTACGAGCTAATAAGCCATAAAATAACTTTACTTGGTGTGGTGATTTCTTCTGACCTCTCATGGCGGGAGAATGCAAAGACAATTGTAAAAAAAGCTAACGGCGCAATCCAAAGGCTAAAAACATTCCGATGGACAAGCTGAAACTAATATATCACACTTTCATCCGCCCCTTAGTTGAATATGCGTGTCCCGTTTGGCACTTTGCCCTTACCCAGTATGAAACTGATAAAATAGAACGAGCTCAGAAGAGATCACTGCAAATCATTTATGGCGGCTCCCCTCTACTTTACTCCTTTTACCTCAAGGAATTTAAACTTGAATCCCTTTCTTCCCTCCGAGGAAAATTATGCAAAAGATTTGACTCCTTCCTTCTTCAACATCCCATCTACCAATCATTCCTTCCCCAACCTTTTTTCCCTATAAGATCTCGTCCCCCCAGGGAAGTGGCTGAGAAGGTTCCGAAACTAACCCCAGTCCACTGTAACACCATTTGCTACAGTAAAAGCTTTGTGCCAAGCTTTGTGAAATATTACAATGATCTCTAGTGTTTTTATTGTTTGGTTTATTTTATCCTGACGAAGTCTTATCAGACAATTTTATTCTCAATCTCAAGTGTTTTTATCCTTTAGTTTATTTATCCTGACGAAGTTTTATCAGACAACTTTATTTTGCTAATTATGACTAAGAGACATCCTGTTTGGGCTTTGCCCACGAGAGCTATGTCTTGTTTTTGAATTAAATGAATTTGAAATTTGAATCTTTACAGAAATCTTGTGAAATTTCTAGAGGGCCGAGACTCCCCTTAATTACGTCACTGCCTACCCTGTCTCTAAGTTCTTATTTCCATTTTCTGGTTAGAAATCAATATTAATAGACTTTTACAAAGTTACTTAGCATGTTAGCTTACTTACCACACCGAAATCAACAATTCCCTGCAAAAACAAAAGGCTAAATATACAGACCAGTGGCGCGCCGATGTTACCGGCGATACGCCGTCAAAATTTTTCCCAACGCCGGCGCAACGTCTTGTATACAGAAATATTGCTACTGATTTTAAAATAAAAAACACAATCTTGTAGGGTTTAGAGTCAATCCAAAGCTGCAATTTAAGAAGGATACCTACCTTCCGGATATTAAGACGTTGAGGGACTGGATGATGAGAGTTTGAGAAGAACCTTCGACGAAAGATTGGTTGTGAAACTGAAGAGCTTTGAATTTGAGGATATTAAAGAGAGATGGAACAATTTTTGGGAAATATTTTGCAAAGTACCATTTGCAATTTTTGGGAAATGTTTTTACAAAGTGCCGGATGATGTTTAGAAAACTAGATTTTAGTGGGAAGTGAATTACTTAGCAAAATGGCACCCATTGCTCTAAGAGATATCAAAGATGAGATTTTAAGAGAAGAAGAGTGCAGTTTAACAAAGGATAGAATATATGTCGACCTAATTTTTAATCTTAGATTAGCAATTGAGAGGCACCTGAATCATCAAACATTTTTTAGTTCTCAGTATAGAGATTAGGAAATGGCATTTCATTCAGCTGAAAGAAAACCTTCAGTGAAGGTCCTCACCCTGTATGTGATTCCAGAAAATTACACAGTGTTTAGTTTTATGTAGAAGAATAAAATTGCTATCACTAAGGTAGGAAGTGAGATTAGTAGTTGGTTTGTTGTGGAATCAGGAGTTAAGTATAATTTTGTCCAATCCTTGTTTATACAGATTAATTAAAAAAAACTTTCCGAAAAGAAAGTTTTTCAAAGAAAAGAAAAGGCCATTTTAAACCTAAGATCAGCAGAAACAAATACCTGTTCAAATTCAAACTCAAAACGACCTGAAATCATAGGCAGCGCCATAGCGCTGCCTAAGTAAAGACCGGTGTAGGCACAATGTGTTTTTTCTCCATTTTCGGGCACTTCGTATATAAGGAGTTGTCTTAGAAACTTCGAAAAGGGCTTATTCGATTGGAAATTGGAGTGGCTAGTGCCCCTTTTAATAGTCGTAAGTGACTGGAGGGCAACTAGCTCCCCACGCCAATCATTCCCCCAAACACATCCAATCAAAACTTTGGGATAGCCATTTTGTTCAGCGTAGTTGATTTCCAAATAGAAAATATATTTTTGAGAAGGACACTCCCCCACAACCCTCGGGGCAAGGGTTTTAAGTTATGGCCTAAGGTCATATAAGAACGGTATTGGCACAATGTTCTATTTATTATTTTTTTTCCTTTAGAGCAGGGCACTTCATATGGAAGGGGTCGTCGTAGAAACTTCAAAAGGGGCTCATTCGATTGGAAATTAAGAGTTCTAGTGCCCTTTTTAATAGTCAAAAGTGATTGGAGGGCAACTAACCCTATCCCCCCCCCCACGTCAATCATTCCCCCAAACATATCTATACAAAATTTGAGATAACCATTTTGTTCAGCGTAGTTGATTTCCAGATAGAAAAAATGTTTTTGAGGAGGACACTCCCCCACAACTCTCAGGGCAAGGGTTTGAAGCTGTGCCCTGGGGGCATATAAGGTTTTTATAGAAGGTCTTGCCGTAGAAACTTCGAAACAGGCTCATTGGATTGGAAATTAAAGGACTAGTGCCCTTTTTAATAGTCGAAAGTGATTGGAGGGCAACTAGCCTCCCCCACGCCCATCATTCCCACAAACAGATCCAATCAAAATTTTGAGACAGCCATTTTGTTCAGTGTAGTTGATTCTGAGGAGGACACCCACCCACAACTCTCAGGGCAAGGGTTTTAAGTTATGCCCTTGGGGCAAATAAGGTTTTTATAGAAGGTGTTGTCGTAGAAACTTCAAAAAAGGCTCATTCGATTGGAAATTCAAAGGGCTAGTGCCCTTTTTAATAGTCGAAAATGATTGGAGGGCAACTAGCACCCCCCCACGCCCATCATTCCCCCAAACACATCCAATAAAAATTTTGAGATACCCATTTTGCTCAGCGTAGTTGATTTCCAGATATAAAATATGTTTTTTGAGGAGGAAACTCCCCCAGAGCCCTCAGGGCAATGGTTTTAAGTTATGCCCTGGGGTATATAAGGTTTTTAAAGAAGGCGGTGTCATAAAAACTTCAAAAAAAGCTTATTCGATTGGAAATTCAAAGGGCTAATGCTCATTTTAATAGTCGAAATTTATTGGAGGGCAACTAGCCCCTCCTTCACGCCTATCATTCCCCCAAACACGCGCAATAAAAATTTTGAGATAGCCTTTTTTTTCAGCGTAGTTGATTTCCACATAGCAAATATGTTTTTGATGAGAACACTCCCCCAAAACTCTCATGGCAAGGGTTTTATGCTGTGCCCTGGGGGCATGTAAGGTATTTATAGAAAGTGTTGTCCTAGAAACTTCAAAATAGGCTCATTCGATTGGAAATTCAAAGGGCTAGTGCCTATTTCAATAGTCGAAAGTGATTGGAGGGCAACTAGCCTCCCACGCCCATCATTCCCCCAAACATATCCAATCAAAATTTTGAGATAACCATTTTGTTCAGCGTAGTTGATTCTCAGATAGAAAATATGTTTTGTGGAGGACACCCGCCCACAACCCTCAGAGCAAGGGTTTTAAGTTATGCCCTTGAGGCATATAAGGTTTTTAAAGAAGGCGGTGTCATAAAAACTTCAAAAAAAGCTCATTCGATTGGAAATTCAAAGGGCTAGTGCCCTTTTTAATAGTCGAAATTTATTGGAGGGCATATAGCCCCTCCCCCACGCCAATCATTCCCCCAAAGACATGCAATAAAAATTTTGAGATACCCATTTTGTTCAGCGTAGTTGATTTCCACATGGACAATATATTTTTGAGGAGGACACTCCCCCACAACCCTCAGGGCAAGGATTATAAGTTATACCCTTGGGGCATATAAGGTTTTTATTGAAATCTTTATCGTAGAAACTTGAAAAAGGGCTCATTCGATTTGAAATTCAAAGAGCTAGCACCCTTTTGAATAGTCGAAAGTGATTAGAGAGCAACTAACCCACCTCTCACGCCCACCTATTCCCCAAACACATCCAATCAAAATTTTTAGTTAGCCATTTGATTCAACGTAGTCGAAAATTTTGGAAATTAGATTTTTATGGATGGCAACCCCTCCCCCCAGAGCCCTCAGGCGAGGGTTATAAGTTATGCCCTGGAGACATATTAAGTTTTTATTGAAAATCTTGTCGTAGAAACTTCAAAAGGGCTCATTCAATTGGAAATTGAAAGGGATAGTGCCTTTTTTAATAGTTGAAAGTGATTGGATAGCGACTTAGGCCCCTCTCACGGCCACCATTTTCCCAAACACATCCAATTAAAATTTTGGAATATCTATTTTGTTCAACTTAGTTGAAAGTTCTGGAAATTAGGTCTTATAGGATGATAGCCCCCTTAGAGCCCTCAGTGCAAGGGTTGTAAGTTATGCCTTGGGGGCATATAAAGTTCTTATTGAAAGCGTTGTCGTAGAAACTTCAAAAGGGCTCATTCAATTGAAAATTGAAAGGGCTAGTGTCTTTTTTAATAGCTGAAAGTAATTGAATAGCGACTAACGCCCCTCTCACGCCCACCATTTTCCAAAAGTCATCCAATCAAAATTAGGTCAGACCAATGGAAATTAGGTCTTTTAAGATGATAACTCCCTCAGAGCCATCAGCGCAAGGGTTGTAAGTTATGCCTTAGGCGGCATATAAGGTATATATAGAAAGTCGTTGCATGCGCTGCCTAAGTAAAGAATGGGGACAATCGAGAAAGAGACAAGAAACGAGGACTAAGTAAAGAGGAGGACAGTCCCCACAACCCTCAGGGCAAGGGTTTTAAGTTATGCCCTGGGGGCATATAAGAACGATGTTGGCACAATGTATTATTTATTAATTTTTTCCTTTAAAGCAGGGCGCTTCGTGTCGAAGAAGTTGTCGTAGAAACTTCAGAAAAGGCTCATTCAATTGGAAATTGGAGTGGCTTGTGCCTTTTTAATAGTCGAAGGTGATAGGAAGGCGACTAACACCCCTTCCATGCTCACCATTTCCTGAAACAGATCCAATCAAAATTTTGAGATAGTCATTTTGATCAGCGTAGTTGGTTTCCAGATAGAAATCATGTTTTTGAGGACAGTCCCCTACAGCCCTTAGGGCAAGGGTTGTAATTTATGCCCTGGGGGCATATACGTTTTTTTATAGAAGGTGATGTCGTAGATACTTAAAAAAAAACCATTCGATTGGAAGTTCAAAGGGCTAGTGCCCTTTTTAATAGTCGAAAGTGATTAGAGAGCAACTAACCCTCCTCTCACGCCCACCTGTTCCCCAAAAATATCTAATCAAAACATTGAGATAGCCATTTTATTCAAGGTAGTCTTAAGCTCTGGAAATTAAGTCTTTAAGGATTACAACCCCCCACAGCCCTCAGGGTAAATTATGCCCAGGGGACATATAAGCTTTTTATATAGCGTGTTGTCGTAGAAACTTCAAAAAGGGCTCATTCGATTGAAAATTGAAATGGCTAGTGTCCCTTTTAATATTCGAAAGTGATTGGAAAGCAACAAACAACCCCTCTACACCCACCATTTCCCCAAACCCATCCAATAAAGATTTTGAGATAGCCATTTTGTACCACGCAGTTCAAAGTTCAGGAAATTATACCTTTGAGCAGAACATTCCCCACAGTCTTCAGGGCAAGGGTTATAAGTTATGCCCTGGGGGCATAAATGGTTTTTTTGAAATCTTTGTCGTAGAAAAAGATTTTTCTTTTCACTTTGTAGGCACCCTCTGTAATTATGTTCTTTTCCATTGATTCATATTGTACAAGTGTTATTTTGTCTTGTAGTGATTTAATGAGAAATTAAATGAACTTGAACTTGAAACTTGAAAAAGGGCTCATTCGATTGGAAATTCAAAGGACTAGTGCCCTTTTTAATAGTCGGAAGTGATTTGAGGGCAACTAACCCCCCTCTCACGCCCATCTTTTCTCCAAACACATCCAATCAATATTTTAGATAGCCATTTTATTCAACGTTGTTGAAAGCTTTGGAAATTAAGTCTTTAAGGATGACAAACCCTCCCCCCACAACCCTCAGGGCAAGGGTTGTAAGTTATGTCCTGGGGGCATATAAGGTTTTTATTGAAAAGGTAGAAACTTCAAAAGGGCTAATTCAATTGGAAATTGAAAGGGCTAGTGCCTTTTTTAATAGTTGAAAGTGATTGGAGATCGACTAAAACCCCTCTCACACCCACCATTTTCCCGAACACATCCAATCAAAATTTTGAGATATCCACTTGGTCCAACGTAGTTGAAAGCTCTTGAGATTAGGTCTTTTAGGGAAATAACCCCCTCAGAGCCCTCAATGGAAGGGTTGTAAGTTATACCCTGGAGGTATATAAAGTTAATATAGAAAGTTGTTATAGAAATTTCAAAAAGGACTCATTTGAAATTGGAAATTGAAATTACCCTTTTTAATAGTCGAAAGTGATTGGAGAGTAATTAACCCCGTTCTTACGCCCACCATTTCTCCGAGAACATTCAGTCAAAGTTTAGAGATTTTGCAAAACCCCTATGCCTTCCCAAGGCCAGAACAAAATTTGCACTTCACTGAAAAAATACAAATGAATTTGCATTGCCAATTTAATATACATATACTGAAATTTAGTAATTAAAATGTTAATATTATTTGATTTATTAAAGCTATAAATTAAAAATATTTATATTTTTTCAGTAAAGTGCAAAGTTTGTTCTGGCCTTGGGAATGCGTAGGGGTTTTGCGCCCAAATTATGTTAATTTCTGCTCGTTTTGAGTGTGAATCGGTTAATTATTGTTATTTCTGTTCGTTTTGGGTGTCATTTACTTATCGATGCTTATTTGTGGTAGTTTCACGCTTGGTAGATTATTTGATTATATTTTTGCTCTTTTTTTTATTAAATGGAGTTCTTTACTTTTCTTTGAAAAACTGATTTTGTGGAAAAAGTTTTTTTTAATTATTTACTATTAAAGAATAAATGAAACTCAAAACGGACAGAAATTAAATAATCAATCATAGCAAAAAAGACACACAACAAGTAATAACATACATGAATAAATAAATCTTGAAACTCGAAACGAACAGAAATCAAATAAACAGTCAATGCAAACAAGCATTCAATATATACTAACATAAATGAATAAATAAATCTTAAAACGAGTGAAACTTAAATGTATTACGCAAATCAAGCTTGAAACGAACAAAAATTACTATATACAAGAGTTTTGGTATCGCCTCCTTCCCTCACTGTAAAAGTCTAAAACCTATTGCGTCATTGGCGCTTTACTGAAAACTATATGTGTATAAAACAGTCTTAGAAAGTATAAACAACATCAAATTGAATATTTGATATATAATAATATTAATTTTTGAAAGATCCATCAGTTCAAAATTTTATTTCACAGTAATTTCATTCATTTTTGAATTATTTTTATTTTCAATGCTGTAAGAACTGGAAAAAAAATGTTTGTAATATATTCGTTTTCAGCCAAGTGCCAATGACGCAGTAGGATTTAGGTTTTAACAGTTAAGGAAGGGGGCAGTATCCAAACTCTTGTTTGTAGTGAAATTATATTCTTCTTGAACAATTTTAGAAAGAACTAATAAATTAAACTGAACAATGATGTGTAATGAGATTATTTGCTGGAAGCTCATTAGTTAAAAATTTTACTGTAATTTTAGTGTTTATTTTCAATATTAAGTACAAAACAGATTATTTGTAATACGGTTCATTTTCAGTAAAGCGCCAGTGACGCAGTAGGATTTGGACTTATACAGGGAGAGAAGGAGGCGATACCCAAACTCTTATTCATTTACATTAGTATATATTGTATTTTTGTTTGCATTTATTGTTTATTTAATTTCTGTTCGTTTTGAGTTTCATTTATACTTCAATAGCAAGATATTTTTTTTAGTTTTAAGCTTGATTCGCACATTCAATTTAAGTATTACTCGCTTTAGGATTTATTTATTCGCTTATATTATTACTTGTTGTATGTTTTTTTTGCTATGATTATTTATTTAATTTCTGTTCGTTTTGGGTTTCATTTATTCTTTAATAGTAATTTCTGGTTGTTTTGGGTTTGAATTTTAACAGGTTTCCGTTTCTGCTGATGTTAGGTTAAAAATGGCGTTTACTTTTCTTTGAAAAACTTATTTTTCAGATAGTTTTTTAGATTAGTTTTTGTTGGTTTTGATTGCAAAAAGTTTTAAGTTTTAAAAATTCTTTATTTCAAAATCAACCCTTTTTTTCAAAATCAAATGTTCATCAAAGTATCATAACTAGTATCAAAGTGACAATATCAAAGTAAAAAAAATGTGTTTGTGTCAACCTCGGAGTTTCCATTATCTGATATTTGAACTATTTTTAACAAAATGGATATCTCAAAAGTTTTATCGGATGGGTCTGTGGAAAAAGGGTGTCGGGGGGGGGGGCTAATTGTCCTTTTGTCTCTTTGAAAGCGAACTAGAACTTTCTATTTTCAATCAAATGAGCCATCTCTGAAGTTTATACAAGCATCCCTTCTATAAGAACCATACATGCCCCCGGGGAATAGCTTACAACGCCTTTCTCCAGGCCCAGGGGGGTTTTTGTCGATCCCGAAGTTTTAATATCTGATGTTTGAACCATTTTATAACAAAATTGTCACCTCAAAATTTTTATCAGATGGGCTTGGAGAAGAAAAAGACGTGGAGAGGGGAGGGGCTACTTTTCACTCTTAAAATATGAACTAGAACTTTTAATTTCAAGTCAAATGAACCCTCTCTGAAGTTTATACGAACATAACTTTCATAAGAATCATATACGGCCTGCCTCCTGGACCCTGGGAGGTTGTTGCGATACCGGATTTTTTCGTTATTACACCTTTGAAGTATTTAAAAAAATGACTGTCTCAAAATTTGTATCGGATGGGTTTGGGGAAAGAAGGGCGTGGGGGTTGAACTAGTTGCCCTCCATCTCTTTTGACTCTTAAAAAGTGAACTAGAACTTTCAATTTTCATTTAAATGAGCCCTCTCGGAATTTTATGCGAACACTCCTTCCATAGGAACCATATATGCCCCCAGGGCATAACTTGCAACACCTGCCCCTAGGCCCTGGGGGTTTGTGTTGACACCGGAGTTTTTTTTTATAAGATATGGCTATCTCAAAATTTTTATCGGATGTACTTGGGGGATAAGGGGCATGGGAGGATAATTGCCCTCTGATCTCTTTTGGCTTTTAAAAACTTATCTCCAACTTTTAATTTCCAATCTAATGAACCCTCTCTGAAGTTTACACAAGTATCCCTTATATAACAGCTATATATGTCCCACGGGCACAACTTACAACAGCTACCCCGGGCCCTGAAGGATTGTGTCGACCCTGGAGTTTTCGTTATATCATCTATGAACCATTTTGAAAAAAAATGTCTCTCTCAAAGTTCTTATCGGAAGGGTTTGAGGAAAATAAGATGGAGGGGGGGGGGGGAGGGGGCTATTTGCCCTCCTATCTCTTTTGACTCTTAAAAAGTGAACTTGAACTTTCAATTTTCAATCAAATGAGCCCTTTCTGAAGTTTATGGGACCATCCCTTCCATAAGAACCATATATACCCCCCAGATCATTACTTACAACGCCTGCCCCCGGGACCATGGGGGTCGCGTCATCAAAGAAGTTTTTTTTATCTGACCTTTGAACTATTTTAAGGAAATGGCTATCTCTAAATTTTATCGAATGGGTTTGGGTGAAAAGGATGTGTTTGTGGGGGGGGGGGGCACTAAAAAGGGAACTAACCTTTTCAATTTCCAATCGGATGAGTCTTTTCTGAAGTTTCTCTGACAACAAAATGACCATTTCAAAATCTCTATGAGGTGCATTTCGGTAATATACGAGGTTTAGGGGGGTATCCACCCTCCCATCACAATAAATCTAATAAAGTGCACTAAAACTTCTGATTAGCAACAATATGAGCTCCCTCCAAAGTTTATAGGATCACTCTTCCTATATGAACATTATATGCCCCAAGAGCATAACTTACAACCCTTAGTCTGAGGGCTTTATAGGGGGTTGTCATCCTCAAATACATAATTTCCGGGTCTTTCAGCTACGTTAAACAAAATGGCTCTCTAAAAATTTTGATTGGATGTGTTTGGGGAAATGGTGGGCATGGAAGGGGGGTTAGTTGCTCTCCAATCAATTTTGGCTATTAAAAAGGGCACTAGCCCTTTCAATTTCCAATTGAATGAGCTGTTTTCGAAGTTTCTTCCACAAGTCCTTCGAAAAGTGCCCTAGTCTAAAAGCAACAAAAAAAACATTGTATCAACATCGCTCTCTGCATAGGCAGCGCTATTGGGCTGCCTATGATGTAGACACCCCCTCCCCAGACTTGGCCAAAGGAGTATTCCAGGGTATATTTGAACAACAGACCTGTAACACATATTATGAGTTTCAAGCCTTCCTCCTCTTGAAAATCGTCGTATTCTCCCCGCAAGGCCCTATAGCCAGAAATGCAGAGAGAGAAAAAGAATAAACACAATATAGAAAAGTTTTCTACCGTTAGCTTGTGGACCCTTAAGAAGATAAACACTTCAAATTAACACTAAAACCAACGAAATTTCATAGCATAAATGGAGTAAGCAGCGCAGTCCTTTAAGGATATAGTAAAGGCCATATTCAGGGGGGGGGTAGTGTCCAATAAGTAAAAACGTAATAAAAATGAATATAGACACATTTTTATGTGTTTTTAAAGTTCTTTTTTCTCAAGGATAATTTTCTTTTGGTGTTATATATATACATAAGGCCCCACGGGAGCTTCTGTTTTCTCCCAGTACGCTTAAGGTGGAGTTGGGAGTTGTCTAAAGGGAAACAAAATCATACAGAAACGTGGAAATTTAGTTTTTATTGGTAATATTCAAGGATAATTTAATTTTGGCAGAATATGCAGATATTACGCCCCACGGGAGCTTTAGTTTTCTCACAGCGCGTTTAAAGTGGAGTTGTGTAAAGGGAACTCGAACATTAAAAGCCTCAAAATCATACAAAAAACTTGGAAACTCAATTTTCAGGATATTTCTCAATGATAATTTTCTTTTGGCGTTATATGAAGATATAACACTCCATTTGAGCTATACTTTTCTCTCAGTGCGTTTAAAGTGGAGTTCTGGAGTTGTTTAAATGGAAATCAAACATTAAAAGCCAAAAAATCATACAGAAACTTAATTTTCTTGATATTTCTCAAG
This sequence comes from Artemia sp. Kazakhstan ARC1039, assembly GCA_029168905.1. NCBI lineage: Eukaryota > Metazoa > Arthropoda > Branchiopoda > Anostraca > Artemiidae > Artemia > Artemia sp. Kazakhstan ARC1039. Next base: position 28,445 of record JAQQPU010002790.1, on the reverse strand, counting down.
GATAACTTTCTTTTGGCCAAATACGAATATATAACACTCCACGGGAGCTTTAGTTGTCTCCCAGTGCGTTTAAAGTGGAGTTATCTAAAGTGGAGTTGTCTAAAGGGAAATCAAACATTAACAGCCACAAATTCATTCAGAAACATGAAAACTTAATTTCTTTCAGTGCGCTTGTATTGGAATTGTGAAGTTACCTAAAGGGAAACCAAATATCAAAAGCCCGAAAATCAGATAGAAACGCGGAAACTTATTTTTCTTGATGTTTCTCAAGGATAATTTTCTTTTGGCGTTATATGAAGAGATAACACTCCATGGGGGCTTTAGTTTTCTCCCAGTACGTTTAATTGGAGTTGTCTAAAGGGAAATCAAACATTAAAAGCCACAAAATCACACAGAAACGCGGAAAATTAATTTTCTTGATATTTCTCAAGGATAACTTTCTTTTTGCGTTATATGAATATATAACATTCGTTATGTATAACACTCCAAGGGAGCTCTAGTTGTCGCCCAGTGCGCTTAAAGAGGAGTTATCTAAAGTGTAGCTGTCTAAAGAGAGGTATAACATTAAAATCCACAAATTAATACAGCAACACGGAAACGTAATTTATTTCAGTGCGCTTGAATTGGAATTGTGGAGTTGTCTGAAGGAAAACCAAATATCAAAAGCCCGAAAATCAGACAGAAACACGGAAACTTAATTTTCTTGATATTTCTCATTGATAATTTGCTTTTGGCGTTATATGAAGATATAACGCTCCACGGGTGCTTTTTTTTCTCCCAGTGCGTTCAAGTGGAGTTGTGGAAATGCCTAAAGGAAAATCAAACATTAAAAGCCACAAAATCACATAGAAACGTAGAAACTTAGTTTTCTTGATATTTCTCAAGGATAATCTTCGTTTGGCGTTATATGAATTTATAACACTCCATGGGAGCTTTAGTTGTCTCTCAGTGCATTCAAAAAAGAGTTATCTAAAGGGAAATCTAACATTAAAAGCCTCAAAATCACACAGAAACGCAGAAACTTAAATTTCTTCATACTTCATAAGGACAACTTTCTTTTGGCGTTATATATAACACTCCATGGGAGCTTTAGTTGTCTCCCAGTGCGTTTAAAGAGGAGTTACCTATAGTGTAGCTGTCTAAAGGGAAATAAAACATTAAAGTCGCAAATTCATACAGTAAAATGGAAATTTTATTTATGTCAGTGCGCTTGAATTGGAATTGTGGAGTTGTCTAAAGAGAAACCAAATATGAAAAGCCCAGAATTCAGACAGAAATGCGGAAACTTTATTTGCCTGATATTTCTCATGGATAATTTTCTTTTGGCGTTATATGAAGATATAACGCTCCATGGGAGCTTTAGTT
>JAQQPU010002790.1:15079-27070 GCA_029168905.1 Artemia sp. Kazakhstan ARC1039 | reverse complement strand
TCATGGATAATTTTCTTTTGGCGTTATATGAAGATATAACGCTCCATTAGAGTTTAGTTTTCTCTCAGTGCGTTTAAATGGAGGTGTGGAGTTTTCTAAAGGGAAATCAAACATTAAAAGCCACAAAATAACACACAAACGCGGAAAATTAATTTTCTTGATATTTCTCAAGGATAACTCTCTTTTAGCGTTAATGAATATATAACACTCCTTGGGAGCTTTTGTTGTCTCCCAGTATGTTTAAAGCGGAGTTTTTTTTTTAAAGTGGAGTTGTCTAAAGGAAAATCAAACATTAAAAGCCACAAATTCATACAGAAACGCGGAAACTTGATTTCTTTCAGTGCGCTTGAATTGAAATTGTGAAGTTGTCTAAAGGGAAACCACATCAAAAGCCCGAAAATCGGACAGAAACGCGGAAACTTATTTTTCTTGATGTTTCTCAAGGATAATTATCTTTTGGCGTTATATGAAGATATAACGCTCCATGGGAGCTTTAGTTTTCTCCCAGTGCGTTTAAAGTGGATTTATGTAAAGAGGAGTTGACTAAAGGGAAATCAAACATTAAAAGCTACAAATTCACACAGAAACGTGTAAACTTAATTTCTTTCAGTGTGCTTGAATTGGAATTGGGGAGTAGCCTAAAGGGAAACCAAATATCAAAAGCCCGAAAATCAGACACAAACGCGGAAACTTAATTTTCTTGATGCTTCTCAAGGATAATTTTCTTTTGGCATTATATGAAGATATAACCCTCCATGGGAGTTTTAGTTTTCTCCCAGTGCGTTTAAGTGGAGATTTGGAGTTGTCTAAAGGAAAATCAAACTTTAAAAGGCACAGAATCGTATAAAACGTAGAAACTTAATTTTCTTGATATTTCTCAAGGATAATGTTTGTTTGGCGTAATATGAATTTATTACACTCCGTGGGAGTTTTAGTTGTCTCTCAGTGCGTTTAAAGTGGAGTTGTCTAAAGGGAAATCAAAGCCACAATATCACACAAAAATGTGGAAACTTAATTTTCTAGATATTTCTCAAAAATAACTTTCTTTTGGCGTTATATAAACTTATAAAATTCCATGGGAGTTTGAGTTGTATCCCAGTGCGTTTAAAGTGGATTTATCTAAACTGGAGTTGTCAAAAGGGAAATCAAACATCAAAAGCCATAAATTCATACAGAAAGTGTAAACTTAATTTCTTTCAGTGTGCTTGAGTTGGAATTGTGGAGTAGTCTAAAGAGAAACCAAATATCAAAAACCAGAAAAGCCCGACATAAACGCGGAAACTTAATTTGCTTGATGCTTCTCAAGAATAATTTTATTTTGGCATTATATGAAGATATAACGCTCCATGGGAGTTTCAGTTTTCTCCCAATGCGTTTAAGTGGAGTTTTGGAGTTGTCTAAAGGGAAATCAAACAGTAAAAGCCACAGAATAACATAGCAACGCAGAAACTTAATTTTCTTGATATTTCTCAAGGATAATCTTCGTTTGGCGTTATATGAATTTATAACACTCCATGGGAGCTTTAGTTGTCTCTCAGTGCGTTTAAAGTGGAGTTATCTAAAAGGAAATCAAAGCCACAAAATAAAACAGAAAAGCAGAAACTTAATTTTCTTGATATTTCACAAGGATAACTTTCTTTTGGCGTTATATATACCACTCCATGGGAGCTTCAGTTCTCTCCCAGTGCGTTTAAAGAGGAGTTATCCAAAGTGTAGCTGTTTAAAGGGAAATAAAACGTTATAAGTGACATATTCATGCATCAACATGGAAATTTAATTTATTTCAGTGCACTTGAATGGGAACTGTGGAGTTGTCTAAAGGGAAACCAAATATCAAAGCCCGAAAATCCGACAAAAACGTGGAAACTTAATTTTCTTGATATTTTTCATGGATAATTTTATTTGTGAAGTTGTGAAGTTATTTTCTTTTCTTTGAAAAAGTTATTTGGTGGAAAAAGTTTTTTTTAATTAATTTCTATTCGTTTTATATTGACACAGTCTTTTCAGGGAAAAAGAAAATAAACTTTAAATCTTTTCGTTTTTAAGGCTTATATTTGTATGCTGGAAAAATATTTTCAGCAATTTTTAACAACATACACCCTTTTAAAAATCTGAACACAAATAGTACTGTTTAATTTAGTTTCATGCCTTCTCTAGTTGACCTGAAATGGAAAAGTTGATACCACTCGCAAAAAAAACTGGATATACTTACGCTTGGATAAAAAGCTTGGATATACTTACGCTTTTTTGATTTGGTTAAAATTTAAGAGTAGAAGTAGCCCCGAAAATTTGAACATAATACCCTCAGTCGTTCTTGGGATACTGCTGGGAGTCGTAATACTTGGGATACTGCCTTATTGGGAATTAGCATTATCACAGTGCATTTTGATTTAATCTTAAGGCAAAATTTAGTTTTTAAACATAATGGGTGAATGGGAAGGTGGACGTGGGAGGGTAGGAGTGGAAGGGGGATTAGTTGCCCTCTAATCACTTTTGATTATTAAACGGGGCATCAGCCCTTTCTCATACGAAGTGTCCTGGTCTGAACAACAACAACAACAACAAATATCACTAATCACTTTCGACTATATAATAGGGTACTAAACCTTTAATTTCAAATTGAACGAGCCCTTTTTCAAGCTACTACGACAAAGGTTTCAATAAAAACCTTATATGCTCCTAAGGCATAATTCATAACCCTTGTGGAGGTTGTGGGGGAGTGTCCTCCTCAAAATTATATTTTCTATCTGGAAATCAACTACGCTGAACAAAATTGCTATCTCAAAATTTTGATTAGATATGTTTGGGGGAATGATGTGCGTGGGGGAGGGGGTAGTTGCCCTCCAATCACTTTCGAATATTGAAAAAGGCACTAGCCCTTTGAATTTCTAATCGAATGAGCCTGTATTGAAGTTTCTAGGACAAAGCCTTCTATAAAACCCTTATATGCCCCCAGAGCATAACTTAAAACCCTTACCCTAGGGGTTATGGGGGAATGTCCACCTCAGAAACATATTTTCTACCTGGAAATCAACCAGCCTACGCTGAACAAAATGGCTATCTCCAAATTTTGATTTTATGTGTTTGGGGGAATGATGGGCGTGGGGGGACTAGTTGCCCTCCAATCACTTTCGACTATTAAAAAGGGCACTAGCCCTTTGAGTTTCCAATCGAATGAGCCTGTATTGAAGTTTCTACGACAATTCCTTCTATAAAAACCTTAGATGCCCCCAGGGCATAATTGAAATTCCTTGCCCTGAGGTTTGCGGGGGAGTGTCCTCCTCAAAAAAATATTTTCTATCTAGAAATCAACTACGCTGAACAATATAGCTATCCCAAAATTTTGATTGAATATGTTAGGGGGAATGATGGACGTGGGGGGCTAGTTGCCCTCCAATCACTTTCGACTATTGAAAAGGACACTAGCCCTTTGAAATTCCAATCGAACGAGCCTGTTCTGAAGTTTTTACAACAAAGCCTTCTATAAAAATCTTATATGCCCACAGGGCATAACTTAAAACCCTTGCCCTGAGGGTTGTGGGGGAGTGTCCACCTCAAAAATATATTTTCTATCTGGAAATCAACTAGCCTACGCTGAAAAAAATCGCTATCTCAAAATGTTAATTCGATGTGTTTGGGGAAATGATGGGCGTGGGGGGGGGCTAGTTGCCCTCCAATCACTTTCGACTATTAAAAAGGGCTGTAGCCCTTTGAATTTCCAATCGAATGAGCCTGTTTTGAAGTTTCTACGACAATACCTCCTATAAAAACCTTTTATGCTCCCACGGCATAACTGAAAACCCTTGCTCTGAGAGTTTTGGGAGAGTATCTTCCTCAAAAACATATTTTCTATCTGGAAATCAACTACGCTAATCAAAATGGTCATCTCAAATTTCGATTGAATATGTTTGGGGGAATGATGGGCATGGGGGGGATGTAGTTGCCTTCCAATCACTGTCGACCATTAAACAGGGCCCTAGCCATTTGAATTTCCAATCGAATGAGCCTATTTTAAAGCTTCTACGACATTGCCTTCTATAAAAACCTTATATGCCCCCAGGGCCATCTCAAAATTTTGGTTGGATGTGTTTGGGGGAATGATGAGCGTGGGGGGGGGGGTACTAGGTGCCCTCCAATCACTTTTGACTATTAAAAAGGGCAGTAACCCTTTGAATTTCAAATCGAATGAGCCTGTTTTGAAGTTTCTACAAGGTCTTTTATAAATAACCTTATATGCCCCCAGAGCATAACTTAAAATCCTTACCCTGAGGGTTGCGGGGAGTGTCCACCTCAAAAACATAGTTTTTATCTGGAAATCAACTAGCCTACGCTGAAAAAATGGCTATCTTAAAATATGCGATTGGATTGCCCTGAGGGTTGTGGGAGAAAGTCCTCCTTAAAAACATAGTTTCTATCTGGAAATCAACTAGCCTACGCTGAAAAAATGGCTATCTCAAAATATTCGATTGGATGTGTTTGGGGGAATGATGGACGTTGGGGAGGGGGGTTAGTTCCCCTTCAATCACTTTCGACTATTAAAAAGAGTACTAGCCCTTTGAATTTCAAATCGAATGAGCCTGTTTTGAATGCATCCAAGAGGTGACTTCAAGAAGGAGTTTGTTACCTACTTTTACTTTTTTTTCACAGTTTTGTGAATGAAATTTCTGTATTGCGTATCCAAGAGGTGAATTCACGAAAGCGTTTGTTACTTGCTTACAATTTTGTCATAGTTCCTTGAATGAAATTTCTGTATTGTGCATCCGGGAGGCGAATTCAAAGAAAGACTTTTTTACTCACAGTTTTTTCCACAATTTCCTGAACGAAGTTTCCGTATTGTGTATCCACAAGGTGAATTCAAGAAAGAGTTTATTACAAGCATACAATTTTGTCATAGTTTCTTGAATGAAATATCTATGTTGTCTATGCGGGAGGATAATTCAAGAAAGAGTTTTTTACTTACCTACAATTTTACTTACTTACAATACAATTCTCGGCCTTTTCATCTATGGCATCGAGTAGCAGCTGCAGTCGCTGTTTCGCTTCTTCGAGAAGAATAATGTCGTCTGCGAAGTCCAAATCCAAGGCCTGCCGGCTACTAATCTTCACTCCACAGTCTGAAGACTGCCGTAGAATATAGTCCATTACAATGACAAACAGAAACGGGGATAGTACACAACCTTGTTTGACTCCAGACTTTATCTTGAAGAAATGCGTGTCTCCATTTTCCGTGCGAATACAGCATTCACTTTCTTCATAAAGTGTCATTATCATTTCAACTAGTTTATCAGGTACTCCGTAATAATTTAAAATCTTCCATAAAGTATCTTGGTCGATAGAATTGAACGCCTTTTCAAAATCAATGAAGAGCAGGCACATATTTTTGTTCCATTCTCTTGACTCTTCCATCACCAGCCTCGGAATAAAAATGAGGTCAGAGCAAGACCTATCAGGTTGGAACCCGTGCAGCTCTTCTCTGAGATGTGAATCTAGGGCTGCTCTTAGGCGTTTTATTATGACTGTGGCTAGTATTTTGCTAGGTACAGAGGTTAGGTTGATGCCCCTCCAGTTGTCACAGACTAGCGCATCACCTTTCCTGAAGAATTTTACTAGTATACCTTTGGTCCAGTCCTTTGGAACTTTTTCGCTATTCCAGATAGCCTCTAGGAGAGCAGTTCAAACGGTTATGCAGGCACGAAGGGACGCCTTCAGTATATCTGCCGTAATCCCATCTACTCCAGGTGCCTGTCCATTTTTTAGCTTTTTCAAAGCTGTGTGCACTTCTTCAGTGCCTGGGGGGTCAGCACTTACGTCAATTTGTAAAAACAGCAATCATTTTTATGTATCTATTGTTATTAAAATTTTGGTTTTAGAGATATGGTGACTTTCGGGCCAAGTCGCTCTTTACTTTCACTTTGTTCCCAAGAACTGTTTAAAATTGTTTTTTTTGTTGTAGTTGTTTTTTGTTTTTTTTTCGACTTGATAGGGATTCTGAAACAAGTTGGCAGTTGAAATTTTTTGGTGACTAAAGATTCTTTTTTCTTCTAAAAGGCGTAATATAGGAGTATTCTCAGGCTCTTAGCTTTTGACGGATTACATTAAACCTAAGGAAATTTATGTATTTGGAATCAGCATTCAAAGCCAATCATTTCTATGTATCTATTGTTATTAAAATTCTGTTTTTATAGTTATGGTTACTTTCGGGCCGAGTTACACTTTACTTTCACTTTGTTCCCAAGAACTGTTTAAATTGTCTTTTCTTTGTTGTAGTTGCTTTTTTGTTTTTTTTTCGTTTGACTTGATCAGAAATTTCCTTCAAGAAATAATGAAAAATTTTTAATTTCCACGCTTCATTTGCATGCAATAGATACCGAGAGTTTTATGACTCCTCCACGTAATCAATTTGACGGGTTTTATGACTCGACCCTATAATGACTTCAGATGCTTTTAGGACTAATCCCCCTAGTCATAAGTCCTTTTAACCTTGCGCAATGGTATAAAAGTTTGATTAAGTACTTTTCTGCTTAAATACTACATTAATAGCTTCCAGGATGATAAGACTATATGCCACGGAATTTTTCGGTTTGAAAAAATCATCTTGTTGTGTCATATTTGAATGTGCGTTTTTATTACTATCTATGGAAATCAAAGAAATTGACTGTTATCATTGGATAGTGATTTATAGGGATTCTACGTTGGATAGGGATTCTACGATAGAGTGATTACACTACATAATAAAAGTGGTCAAAAACTGAGAAATGTCCAGGAAGAGGTCAGTGAAATTTGCAGCTTTTTTGGAGTTGAAGCACTATACGTAAAGGATAAAGTCAAAGTGTGACCCTTGGATTCCACTTTTCAATCTAGAAGAATTTAAGTGTTCTAAATTTGAAGGGATGTATCATGAACCTGAAGATTAGGTTCTTCGCGCAGTGGCTGCCTAGAGACATACCTGATCACGATAAGTGCATAAAACACAGCAAAAACTATTCTGTATCATGGGATCATCATTTGTGGATGTTTAAAAGTGAACTTTAAGTATTATTTTTATGTAAATATGCGTATAGACAAAAAAAAATCCTTTTTAATATGTTTCAAGAAAAAATATCTTTAAGCTTAACCTGTCTTTATTCATTAGAATGGTTCTATTCATTCATGAAATTATGAAGAAATTATAAGTAAGTAACGATCTCTTTCTTGAATTCAACAATTTATTCGTTGAATTGTATGATGTTTTTACTTACAAATTTTTCATTGTTTCTTGAATGTAATTTCTGTATTGTGTATCCAAGAGGGAAATTCAAGAAAGAGTTTGTTACTTACTAACAATTTTTCATAATTTCTTGAATGAAATGTCTGTATTGTGCATCCAAGAGGTGAATTCAACAGAGTTTGTTACTTACTTACAATTTTTTATAATTTCCTGAGTAAAATTTATGTATTATGTGTCCAAGATGTGAACTCAAGAAAGAGTTTATTATTTATTTACAATTTTTGTATAATTTCTTGAATGAAATTTCTGTATTGTGAATCCATGAGGTGAATTCAAGAAAGTGTTTGTTACTTACTTACAATTTTTTCCCAATTTCTTGAATGAAATTTCTGCATTTTGCAGAAAAGAGGTGACTTCAAAAAGGAGATTGTTACCTGCTTACAATTTTTTCATAATTTCGTGAATGAAATTTCTGTACTGTGTATGCAAGAGGCGAATTCACGAAAGAGTTTGTTAAATTGCTAACAATTTTGTCATAGTTTCTTGAATGAAGTTTCTGTATTGTGTATCCAGGAGGCGAATTCAAAGAAAGAGTTTGTTACACACTTAAAATTTTTTCTTAATTTTTTGAATGGAGTTTCCGTATTGTATATCTAAGAGGTAAATTTAAGAAAGAATTTGTTACATGAATACAATTTTGTCATAGTTTATTGAATGAAATATCTTTTTGTGTATCCGGGATGTGAATTCAAGAAAGAGTTTGTTACTTACCTACAATTTTTTCATAGTTTCTTGAATGTGAATTCCTTATTGTGTATCCAAGAGGTGAAATCAATAAGGAGTGGCTACATTGTAAGTGAGTAACAGACTTTTATCTTTGAATTCGCCTCTCGGATAAACAAAACAGATATTTCATTCAAGAAATTATGACAAAATTGTAAAACTTCTGACTGTTTTCCAAATCATACCCGGATCAATCCAAGATATAATTTGACATATCGGTCCCTTGTTAAATAATTAACAATACATGTAAATAATTATCAATATTTAAGGTTTAGTACAAATGGATTGCAAAAACATGAAAATGGGAGGGGGGCATGGAAATGTAAGATAGGTTTAGTATCTGTATTTAGTGATTTAAAGAGTTTAGGCTTATAAATAATGCTTAAAAAGACATATTTTTCATGTAAATTTGGGGGTAACAAGATGAATTCTTTATTTGAATATTCTCGTTTACATGATTGATTTTAAGCCTATTTTATCTTTCTCTTGACTCTGATTTTATTCAAATAGTAATGATAGCTAAGCATAGTTACAAACACGATTCATCTGAAAACACCCCTGCTACAACATTTAAGAAAATCAATAATATGAAGATGATTTAACCTACTCCCACTTTGTATGCATTAACTGTTTGATTACACACCAAATCCAAACATAGATTATTTTTTTTACGTTGCCAAAAGTATTGGATTCTTAAGACTTTACAGTTTTATGAAATATAATTAAACAAATAGAAAAGGTTTTTCAGCTAAAGTAGGGAACAAGCTTAGAACTTAAAATAAATATAATTACTCTCTATTCCTTGAAACTTCCTGCAGTTTTCCAAATCATAGTCGGACCTATCCAAGATATAATTTGAGGTATCAAGTCCTGAAAATCCTTATTAATTGCATTTAAAACATGTAACTAAATAACAATATTTAAGGCATAGCATAGATGGATTGCCAAAACAGGAAAATAGGGGGGGATGGAGGGGAAATTGATATGCCTAAAAAGACATATTTTTCGGCTCATGTAAATTTGGGGTAACGACATGACTTCTTTATTTGAATATTCTCGTTTACATGATTGATTTTAAGCCTATTTTTATCTTTCTCTCGACTCTGATTTTATTCAAAGAGTAATCATAGCTAAGCACAGCTAAAACACGATTCATATGCAAACACCCGTGCTGCGACATTTAAATAAAGCAACAAAATAAAAATGCTTTTACATACTCCCAATTTGTAACCATCTTGAATTCACCTCTTGGATACACAATACAGAAATTCCATTCAGAAAATTATGAAAAAATTGTAAGTAAGTAACAAACTCTTTGCTGAATTCAACTCTTGAATACAAAACACAGAAATTTCATTCAAGAAATTATGAAAAAATTGTAATTAAGTAACAAACTCTTTATTAATTTCACTTCTTCGATACACAATACAAAATTTTCATTCAAGAAATTACGAAAAATTGTAAGTAAGTAACAAACTTTTTCTTGAATTTGCCTCCCGGATACATAAAACAGAAATTTTTTTTTAAAGAAACTATGAGAAAAATTGTAAGCAAATAACAAACTCTTTATTGATTTCACCTCTTGGATACACAATACGGAATTCATATTCAACAAACTATGAAAATTTTTTAGGCAAGTAACAAACTCTTTCTTGAATTTGCCTCCCGGATACACAATACAGATATTTCATTCATGAAACTAGGACAAAATTGTGTGAATATAACAAACTCTTTCTTAAATTCACCTCTTGGATACACAATATGGAAACTTCATTCAAGAAATTATGGAAAAAATTGTAAGTGAGTAACAAACTCTTTCTTTGATTTCGCTTCCCGGATACACAGTACAGAAATTTCATTCAGGAAACTATGACAATATTTGTAAGCAAGTAACAAACTCTTTCTTGAATTCAACTCTTGGATACACGATACGGAAATTTCATTAAAGAAATTATGATAAAATTGTAAGTAAGTAAAAAACTCTTTATTGATTTCACCTCTTGGAGACACAATACAAAATTCTCATTCAAGAAATTATTAAAAATTGTAAGTAAGTAACAAACTCTTTCTTGAATTCGCCTCCCAGATACACAATACAGATATTTTATTCAAGAAACTAGGACAAAATTGTATGCGTGTAACAAAATCTTTCTTGAATTCATCTCTTGGATAGACAATACAGAAACTTGATTCAAGAAATTCTGAAAAAATTATAAGTGAGTAACAAACTCTTTCTTTGAATTCACCTCCCAGATGCAAAATACAGAAATTTCATTCAAAAAACTATGAGAAAATTGTAAGCAAGTAACAAACTCTTTCATTAATTCGTCTCTTGGATACGCAATACAGATATTTCATTCACGAAATTATGAAACAATTGTAAGTAGGTAACACACTCCTTTTTGAAGTCACCTCTTGGATGGAAAATGCAGAAATATCATTCAAGAAATTGTGAAAAAATTGTAAGTAAGTAACAAGCACTTTCTTGAATTCACCTCATGGATACACAATACAGACATTTCATTGAAGAAATTATAAAAAAAATTAAGTAAGTAACGAACTCTTTCTTGACTTGGATAAACAATACAGACATTTCATTCACGAAATTATGAAAAATTGTAAGTAAGTAATAAAATCTTTCTTGAATTTTTCTCTTGGATAAACAATACAGACATTTCATTCAAGAAATTATGAAAAATTGTAAGTAAGTAATAAAATCTTTCTTGAATTTTTCTCTTGGATAAACAATACAGAAATTAAATTCAAGAAACAATGAAAAAATTGTAAGTTAAAACATCATACGATTCAACGAATATATTTCAAAACAAACCTTGATACATCAACAGAATGTAACAGTGACAAGGGAAGCAATGACGCAACACTACAACAATGAAATATCCCTAAGAAAGAGAGAAGAACAGAAATCTTTTTAGAGTTAGAGACATATTAAGAGAAGATTTATCAAATTCAATCAGACATTTGATTTTCCACTTACTGACACATTTTCACCATTACATCTGCTTTCCTCTTTTTACCTTTAGTCATAGATGGCAACACGTCAGCTCAAGTACAAGAGCGTAATGAGAGACATGCAAAAAGTTAGGTTCAGCCCAGTTAGGTTGAGATGGCGTGCTGCCATCTATGGCAAAGGTGAAAAGAGGGCAGCAAAAGTGATGGTGAATATGTGTCAGTACGTGGATTTTCTTATTTCTGAAAAATAAAATGTCTGATTGAATTTGATAAATCCTTTCTTAATATATTTCTAACTCTAAAAGGAATCCTGTTCATCTTTCTTTCTTAGGGATATTTTATTGTTGTAGTGTTGCGTCATGGCTTACCTTGTCACTGTTACATTCTGTTGATATTTCGAAGTTTATTTTGAAATTTATTCGTTGAATTGTATGATGTTTTAACTTACAGTTTTGTCATTGTTTCTTGAATATAATTTCTGTATTGTGTATCCAAGAGGGAAATTCAAGAATGAGTTTGTTACTTACTTACAATTTTTCAAAGTTTCTTGAATCAAATGTCTGCATTGTGTACCCAAGAGGTGAATTCAACAATAAATCTGTTGCTTATTTACAATTTCTTATAACTTCCTGAATAAAATGTCTGTATTGTGTGTCCAAGAGGTGAATTCAAGAAAGAGTTTGTTACTTACTTATAATTTTTTAAATTTATTTCTTCAATAAATTGTCTTTATTGTGTATCCACGAGGCGAATTCAAGAAAGTATTTGTCACTTACTTACCATTTTTCCCTATTTCTTGAATGAAATTTCTGCATTTTGCATCCAAGAGGTGACTTCAAAAAGGAGTTTGTTACCTAATTACAATTTCTTCATAATTTCGTGAATGAAATTTCTGTGTTGCGTATCCAAGAGGCAAATTCACGAAAGAGTTTGTTCCTTGCTTAGGATTTTGTCATAGTTTCTTGAATGAAAGTTCTGTATTGGGTATCGAGAAGGCGAATGCAAAGATGAAGTTTGTTACTCACTTACAA
>JAQQPU010002790.1:0-15069 GCA_029168905.1 Artemia sp. Kazakhstan ARC1039 | reverse complement strand
TTTGTCATAGTTTCTTAAATGAAATATATGTATTGTGTATTCGGAAGGCGAATTCAAGAAAGAGTTTGTTACTTACCTATATTTTTTTCATAGTTTCTTGAATGTGAATTCCGTATTGTCAATCCAAGAGGTGATATCAACAAAGAGTTTGTTACTTGCTTACAATTTTCTCATAGTTTCTCAAATGAAATTTATATATTGTGTATCCGGGAGGCAAATTCAAGAAAAAGTTTGTTACTTACTTACAATTTTTCATAATTTCTTGAATGAGAATTTTGTATTGTGTATCCAAGAGATCACATCAATAAAGAGCTTGTTACTTACTTACAATTTTGTCATAATTTTGTGAATGAAATTTCCGTATTGTATATCCAAGAGTTGAATTCAATAAAGAGTTTGTTACTTACTTACAATTTTTTCATAATTTCTTGAAGAAAATGTCTGTATTGTCTATCCAAGCGGTGAATTTAAGAAGGTGTTTGTTACTTACTTAAAATTTTTCATAATTTCTTGACTGAAATTTCTGTATTGTGCATTCAAGAGGTGAATTCAACAAGGAGTTTGTTACTTACTTACAATTTTTTCATAATTTTTTGAATGAAATTTCCGTACAGTGTATCAAAGAGGTGAATTCAAGATGGTTACAAAGTGGGAGTAGGTAAAAGCATTTTTATATTGTTGCTTTATTTAAATGTTGTAGCAGGGATGTTTTCAGATTAATTATGTTTGTAGCTGTGTTTAGCTATCATTACTATTTGGATAAAATCAGAGTCGAAAGAAAGATAAAAATAGGCTTAAAACCAATCATGTAAACAAGAATATTCAAATAAAGAAGTCATCTCGTTACCCCAAATTTACATTAGGTGAAAAACATGCCTTTTTAGTTATTTCCTTGTCCCCTCCCTCCTTATTTTCATGTTTTTGCAATCCATTTGTACTATGCCTTAAATATTGTTATTTATTTACATGTTTTAAATGTAATTAGGGAGGAATTTAAGGTACGATACCTCAAATTATATCTTGGATAGGTCCGGGTATGATTTGGAAAACAGCCAGAAGTTTTAAGGAATAGAGGGTAATTATATTTATTTTAAGCTCTAAACTTGTTCCCTACTTTAGCTCAAAAACCTTTTCTATTTGTTTAATTACATTTCATAAGACTGTAAAGTCTAAAGAATCCAATACTTTTGTTAACGTAAGAAAATTATATCTGCTTGGATCTGATGCGTGATCAAACAGTTAGTGGTTACAAAGTGGGAGTAGGTAAAATCATTTTTATAGTGTTGATGATTTTAAATGTTGTAGCAGGGGTGTTTGCTGATGAATCGTGTTTGTAACTATGCTTAGCTATCATTATATCAGAGTCAAGAGAATAAAATCAAATCAAAACAGAGTCAAGAGAAAGATAAAAATAGGCTTAAAATCAATCGTGTAAACAAGAATATTCAAATAAAGAAGTCATCTCGTTACCCCCAAATTTACATGAGGCGAAAAATATGCCTCTTTAGGGATTATTTATAAGCCTAAACTATTTAAATCACTAAATAAAGATGCTAAATTTATCTGAAATTTCGTGCCCCCCTCCCATTTTCATGTTTTTGCAATCCATTTGTACTATACCTTAAATATTGTTAATTATTTACATGTATTGTTAATTATTTACAAGGGACCAATATCTCAAATTATATTTTTGGATAGGTCTGGGTATGATTTGTAAAACAGTCAGAAGTCTAAAAAATAGAGAGTAATTATATTTATTTAAAGTTTTAAACTTGTCCTCTACTTTAGCTGAAAAACCTTTTCTATTTTTTAGTTTCTGTGTCTCAATCGCGTCACCTAGGAACAATAAACTACTCAACGTTTTGTAAACGATTTTCAAACTGTATCTAGTGGGTAGAAATTTAATTTAGCAGATCCATCAAAAATATTCTTTGGAAATAGATGTTTCGATGTGTCTTAATTTTTAAAATGCTGGCAATTTCTTTTAATAGGGATTTTATTGCTGGATGCTTCCATGAATAGCTGATGTGCTAGGGTTAGCAAATAGAAAAGTCATAATGAGGAAACATTTAGGACATGGGGGGGGGTGCTTTTAAAAAAGGATAACATTCTCAATTGTCATATTTCATAATGCTAGGCAAAAAGTATCAGAATTGGATGTTTAAAGCAGCCGCTTGTCTAAGTTCCGGAAGATGAGGTCAGAAATGACGTTCTGATAACTTTTTTCTTACACATTTTTAACTCTTAATGGAGCCTCTATATTGGAAATATACTTGAATTTCGACAACATCGTGTTACATAAAGTCAGAGTAAGTTCATTGGAGGTCAATGATCTTATACCGGTTGTATTCACTGAGAGTATGTTATTGGTTTAGAAAGAGGCACGAGAACTTGTTCATAAGCGGATTCTAGTCCTCTGATGGGCTGTCATCTTTTTATCCTCGAAATGGTTACCCTCTCTCTGCTAATGTGTTTGGGGGAATGGTAGGCATGAAAGGGGGGTTAATTACTCTCCACTCACTTTCAACTATTAAAAAGGGCACTAGCCCTTTCAATTTCAAATCCAGTGAGTCATTTTTTAAATTTCTACAACAACTTTCTAAATAAACCTTATATGGCCCCAGGGCGCAACTTACAGCCCTTGCGCTAAGGACACTGAGGGGTTTATCATCCTAAAAGACCTAATTTCCAGAACTTTCAACTACGTTGAACAAAATGGATATCTCATAATTTTGATTGGATGTGTTTGGGAAATGGTGGGCATGAGAGGGGGGTAATTTGCCCTTCAATCACTTTCGACAATTAAAAAGGGCAGTAGCCTTTTCAATGTCCAATTGAATGAGCCCTTTTTGAAGTTCCTACATCATTGCTTTATATAAAAACCTTATATGCCCCCAGGTCATAACTTGCAACCCTTTCCCTGAGGACTGTGGCAGGGAGGGGTTGTCATCCTTAAAGACCTAATTTCTAAAACTTTCAACTACGTTGAATAAAATGGTTATCTAAAAAATTTTAATTGGATGTTTTTGGGGAAAAGGTGGGCGTGAGAGGGTGTTAGTGCCCTCAAATAACTTTCGACTGTTAGAAAGGGCACTAGCCTTTTGAATTTCCAATCGAATGAGCCTTTTTTCAAGTTGCTACGAAAAAGATTTCATTAAAAATCTTATATGCCCCCAGGGCATAACTTATAACCCTTGCCCTGAAGACTGTGGGGAGGTTGTCCTGCTAAAAGGTATAATTTTCAAAACTTTCAACTACGTGAAACAAAATGGCTATCTCAAAATTTTGATTGGATGTATTTGGGGAAATGATGGGCGTGAAAGGGGTGTTAATTACCTTCCAATCACTTTCGACTATTAAAAAGGGCACTAGCAATTTTAATTTCTAATCGAATGAGCCCTTTTTGAAGTTTCAATGACAACGCTTTCTGTAAAAAACCTTATATGCCCCCAGGCATAACTTACAACCCTTGCCCTGAGGGCTGTAGGCAGGTTCTCATCCTCAAAGACCTAGTTTTCATAACATTTAACTACGTTAAACAAAATGGCAATCTTAAAATTTTGATTGGACGTGACTTTTAGAAAGGGCACTAGCCCTTTGAATTTCCAGTCGAATGAGCCCTTTTTCAAGTTTTAACGATAATTATTTCAATAAAAACCTTATATGCCCCCAGGGCATAATTTATAACCCTTACCCTGAAGACTGTGGGGAGAGTGTTCTGCTAAAATGTATAATTTCTAGAACTTTCAACTGCGTGGAAAAAATGGGTATCTCAAAATTTCGATTGGATGTGTTTGGGGAAAAGGTGGGCACGAAAGGGGGGTTAGTTGCCCTCCAATCTCTTTCGACTGTTAAAACGGGCACTAGCACTTTGAATTTCCACTCAATTGAGCCTTTTTTGAAATTCCTACCACAACGCTTTCTATACTTACTTACTCCCAGGGCATAACTTACAACCCTGAGGGCTGGGGGGGAGTGTCCTCCTCAAAACATAATTTCTATCTAGAAATCAACTACGTTGAACAAAATGGTTATATCAAAATTTGGATTGGATGTGTTTCGGGAAATGGTGGAATGGAAGGGTGTTAGTTCCCTTCCGATCAATTTCGACCATTAAAAAGGGCACAAGCCACTCCAATTTTCAATTGAAGTTTTTCGAAGTTTCTACGAGAGCTTCTGCGATACGATGTGCCCTTGTCTAAAGGAAAAAATAATAAATAATACATTGTGCCAACATCGTTCTTACATGTCCCCAGGGTATAACTTAAAACCCTTGCCCTAAGGGTCGTTTGGGAGTTTTTCCCTCAAAAACATAATATCTATCTGGAAATCAACTACGATGAACAAAATGGCTATCTCAAATTTTTGATTGGGTGTCCAACCACTCTAGACTATTAAAAAGGGCACAAGCCACTCCAATTTTCAATTGAATGAGCCCTTTTCGAAGTTTCTAAGACAGTTTCTTTGATACGAAGTGCCCTGGTCTAAAGAAAAAATAATAAATAATACGTTGTGCCAACATTGTTCTTATTTGCCCCCAGGGAATAACTTAAAACCCTTGCCCTGAGGGCTTTTGGAAAGTTATCTCTTCAAAAACATAATTTCTATCCACAAATCAACTACACTGAACAAAATGGCTATCTCAAAATTTTTATTGGATGTGTTTGGAGGATATGGTGGGCAAAGAAGGGGTGTTATTTGCCTTCCAACCACTTTCGACTATTAAATAGGGCACAACCCACTCCAATTTCCAATTTAATGAGCCCTTTTCGAAGTTTCTACGACAACTTCTTCGATACGAAGTTCCCTGGCCTAAAGAAAAAGAAAAAGAAAAAAATAATAATATATTGTGCCAACATCGTTCTTTGCTTAGGCAGCGCGATTGGGCTGCCTATGATTATATGAACTTCAGTTAATCATTTCTTATAATGTTTTTTTTCATAGGTTTTTTAGTGTACAATTATAAAGTTTGATTTATTTTTAATATCGTTAAGTGCCTTTCAAACGACTTACGGAATTTCCATGCTGCGTGGTTAAGTTATTTTAGCTTAGGCACAACGTTTCCCGCCTGGACAAGTCCTTTCACAGGCTAACTTAGAAATCAATAAAATACTACTACTACTACTACAGCTACTACTACTAACAACTCACCGCAGTGCCAAGCCTCCCGAATCCAACAGAGCTACGCATGCTTCTCCTCCATCCCAATCTATTTAAAGCCTCCCTTTTTACACCCTTCCAGGAACTTTCCATTTCCCTTAAATCTTTCTTTATAACGTCCTCCCACCCTAGAAGAGGATGACCTGCTCTCTGTTTAGCCCTAGACGGTTGGCTGCAAAGGAAAATCTTTGGCAATCTGTCATCCTTCATCCGCACAACGTGCCCTAGCCACCTCAACCTTTCTTTCATTATAGCCCTAGAAAACGGTATTGAACCACATTTTTCGTACAGCCTACTGTTTGAAATACGGTCAGTCAGTTGGGCACCCAGAACAATCCGTAAGCAATTTCTCTATTGAAAACATCTCGCAAATCTTCATTCGCTTTTCGGAGCGCCCATGCTTCAGAGCCACATTTGGCCACTCTCATCTCTGTAGCTTCTAATATTTTAATCTTGGTTTGCAAACTTATCTTCCTATTCTTCCAAACTTTTTTTTTAGAAAGGTTTTTATTAAGCTAATAAAAATTGAAAATTTTAAACTCAGTTAATTAGTTGTCAAAGCAAACAAAATTGCTTAAATTAGCAACTAAATTGCCGTGGCAAGTTAATATTGCTCTTTTATGAACATATGTATCCCAGTCTCATTGCACAGGTCTAAATCAAAGTAAATTAATCAAGGAAAATCGCTTAATTATATATTAACTAAGTTAGTTACTTGTTATTTAGTTATATAATTTTATCATATAATATTTTATTTTCATTATATAATATCTTTTAATATATATAATATATATATACTTTATTATCATTTAGTTATATAAGTTTATTATGTAGCTATGCAACTAAGATATTATTTATCACCTTAGTTATGCACTCACTGAAAAATTCACACCCTATATTTCTTTCTTTTTTTTTTTTTAGCCCGTGCCTTAGTTTCCAAAACGTGAAATAAACGTGTAACTCATTCAGTTTGACTTTGACCGAAAATAGATGTTATGAAGGTGTCGTCTAGGTACAACCACAAAATATGTTTGCATATCTGGAAAATATTATTTGGAGCAGATACTCTGAGTTTTATATAGATATATATATATGTCCAAAAAAAGAAACTTTAGTATATGACAATAAAAAGAAAGAAAAAGGCAACACAAAATAAAGGTGGTTTTCAGCCAGTGAAAAAAAGACAAAGTAGATATTTCAGCAAATAATTCTACTAGGCCCTCCTCAATGCAAAGGTAAAACACTGACGCTTTAAAGTAAACTCTACTGAATAAAAAAAAACAAATAAAAAAAGACTGAATTCAGTGTCCTCAGCCCAATTTTTGAATGAATTTTCTCTTGTAGCTCGTTGTTCTTGAGACAACTTTTTACTTTGTTGCAGTTTACTTCAAAAGGTTAATTTTTTTTCTTCTTCACTCAGGAAGGCTCAGCAGAAATGTTTGCTGAAATATCTGCTTTGCCTTTTTTAATCTCTGGTTGAAAATCACTCGTTTAGTTTTCTCTTCTCCTGAATACATTTTTTTCGTTCTTCGTTTTTGTTGTACCTTATGTCTAGCCTCAGAAGGTGTGACCTCAGAACGTAGCATAATTTATTAGCATAATTTATTACTATATTTCAGCTATTTCTTCGAAGTAACGTTTCTCACGTTATGTGAAATCTAATGTAAGTAGGAGAGACCCAATAGATACAGGGGGACCATGTGCTGCCATCTATAATCTATTTTAATGGGACAGGGCCAGTGACACCTTTTTCAAGGTAAATCAGGGGATGTTTCTAAGCCTAATGACTCCGGTACGAAGTTTGCACATATGCGCTCAATACCTAACGGCACAATGGTATTGATCCATGAAGGGGACAGGATCACGTGTAGTTTTCAAGGTCAATCAGGGGATGTTTCTAAGTGTGTTGATCCACGAAGGGGGCTAGATTTCCGGGAAATTGATTTGCATAATCGACAGGGAAGTGATGATCCACTAAGGGGACAGGATCACGTGTCTCTTTCTAGGTAGATCAGGGAGTTACACTAAGGTTTCACTTACATCACAATTCGACCTTGAGATTTTGTTTATAGTGGACATGCGTTGAGCTTGAAGTATCATATAGTCTCAAGACATCACGGAGAGAACATTAAATATTGTTGACTTGGAAGATTTAGCTAAGCAGATTTATAATTTGAGTTTTGTTTCGTAAATTTTCTAAGGTTTTTCCAAATAAAATCATTTGTGTAGTCCCTCCCCAGTATATTCAAATTCAGGGTATGCCCCCCCCCAAAAAAAAAACCTCCACTATGCGATGTTTATAGTCGTTAAAAAGCGTAAAATACGCTCTTTTTTTACCATGTAACCCCCCCCGCTAACAATTTTAATTCTTTCATTGGAATAATTCCTTTTTCGATAAATCTATACAATTTTCATGCTTTCTGTATTCTAGCAAAAGTGACAGCTAACATCCGTCAACTCTTAGATATTAATATACTGATCTCCTTATGACATTATGCCACTAACCTGACTTTTGTCAGTTCGGTAGACATGTTAAAACCTTAGTTATTGCATCCTGTCAAATGCACACCCTGTTTAACTCAATTAATATCGTTGGATTAAGCTTTTTGTCTGATTAACCAAGTAAAATGGTTTCATAAAAAAGATACTTTTTCTGGTCAAATTAAAGACCTATTTTTCTACAGTAAATCTTTTTTAATTGCTGGGGGGGGGTGTCAGTTGTGATAAATATTTTCAAATGGAAACTGTTATTGGTCCCTTTTTAAGTGGCCATTATCTATTCTTTTGACAAGAAAAATAATGTAGCCTTTCCTGTATATATAACCCTAAAGTTTAGAGTTTGCTTATATTTTATTTATACTAGATATTGTCTGCTGCATTTATGGCTGGCTATTTTGAGATCTAGATTTTAAATTATTATATTGGATTTGATACACCTTTTGCCCCTAAAAAATAATACTAGTTTTTTAACTTTAAACACACCTTAGCTAATTTTTTGCTTTAAATCATATGTTATTTTATTCTCTAAATGGCAAAAATAGAAACATTGATTTCTATCCTAAGGCTACAGGGTACTGATTGACAGGGTCTATTTCTCACAAGTTCTGTAATAAACACGTTTGATTTTTAAGCCTAGCTTGTTCCTCGCAAATTTTACTTTTTGCTTTGCTGAAAAGGGCGGGGGGAGGGGCTTCTTTAGACAATAGCATTTTTTTTCTAAACATAATTATGCCTTACAATAAATTCTGTAGAAGGGGGTGCTAATTTTTCTCCTTTAAAAAGGGAATCGTTATTTTATACTAAATTTTTTATTCTTTTTAAGGACATTATGAGAAATTCCTCTTTCACAGCAAGAGGGCAAGGGGTAATGATGCAACTCCTATGCAACGGCTGGAGATGGCTGGCCCATCCAGAGCCACCCACATCCGTTCCAGACCAGCGCTGCCTGTCCAAGTTCCATCTGCGCAGGTACCAATGCAGCCTGGTAGAAAATTAAAGAGAGAGTTTATGGCTGCTCAAGCGATGGTGAACCCCACTAGCTCATCTGTGCAAGCTAGTGACATCGCTACCGCAGTTACAAAAGATTGTGAGGTTGCCCCCTATCAAACATTGATGGGCCCCTCACAACCAACGCAAAACGAGAATGATATGGCCCCTACAGCTCTCAACATGCAAGTTGTAGACCTAAATGTAAGTTTCTATATTTTTATTTCTCGCTAAAGATTTTTTTCCCAAAGGAAATATATCGCTAATACTTCAGAGCTATTTAATCTACTTGAATCGTGTTAAGTGCATGCATTCAGCCTGCTGAATTATCTTGAATTAGGTTAGTGAAGCCAAAAAAGACATTATATTCCGGTCATAATTTCCAATAGTAAGTAGTAAAATCTTTTGCGATATTGTTTCTCAAGTAAAAATTGCTTTATCAACGAATGGTTAATCTTCCCTCTATATATATAATAAAAACAGCTTCCTATCAGAATGAGTTGTGTATGATGACAGGAGATGGCCTGAAAGGGATAGACTGTCCATTTAAAACCAATTAAAGACCCCGATTTTTTTTCCAAAGCAGATAAAGAGTAGTAATATGATTTTTTTTTGGGAGGGGGGTTTGTTTGAACAAAATCAAAACCTACTATGAGCATATATATTTTCAAAAGGGTGACATAGCAATATCTCAAGGGCGGCTTAGATTATTAAGTTGAACCTTTCAGGGAAAGTTGTGGTAAATTTTGAATAATCCAGAAGGCACTATGTGTATAGTATTAATATTACAACTACAATTACTGTAACTAATGATGCTAGGGGTATTAAGGTAAAAGTTTTAGGGAATGTACAGGAGGAATTTCAATTAAATGAAAATACTATGTGCATACAGATAGTGATACTGCTTCTGCTACTACTGCTACTACTAAGCGTTTTTTTGAGCACATGTAAATAATAATCCAATTTAAAAAATAGGGTGTTTTAGACACTTTGAAAATAAGCTATTTTCTTTTATAGACTGCATTGGTTCAATATTCCCTGTCTCAACCCTCATCAGTTGAAGAAGAAGAAACAAGCCAAGAACTCATTGAAGGGACAATGGAGTTTTATGCCATTCACGACAATGAAACATCAACTATCAACGAATGGCATGGTATCGTTAACTCTGCTGAAATACCTAATATTGATGATTTTCTAACTAATTATTTCATTGTAGATAATGGCACAGTTGATCAAGGCGAAATAGCTAGTTCAGGTTCGGACTTACCATTGCTAAATCCGAACACATTGCAAATTTTACGTGATTTTGTAAATGAGTTAACTGAGAATCCTTCACCCTCAGATTATATGAACATAGTCTCTATTCAAACAAATGAAATGAATCTAATGGATTTACATAGCCCTATTATTGAACAAAGTGGGGATGGAGGGGGATAATATACAAGAGGGGGAGGGTAACAATATATAATTTACGGCACTACCTGAATTCTATCTAACAAATTCAACATTAAATACAATAGTCGTCGATAGTGCAAACTTTGGGGATCCCTTTAATTTACTTATGGAGGGGGAATTTTATATTTGACCCTATAGATATCGTTCATGGATATGTAGAAAAAATTCGTGCACTGTTATAAGATCAGATTCAGTTTTTTTTGGGGGGGGGGGGGTGGTAGGGACTCTATTAAGGATTCAATTGTTTTAAAGATATTTTATTTAAATGAGGGCAAAAGCGAGGTATACGATAATTATATACACACTGAGATATTGGTGGTCTATCCTCATTTGGAAAATTATGAAACAGTTTTTGTACAGTGGATAGACCACAGTATTACGCATCTCGAAAATTATAATGAGAACAGGAGTGAGTCTGTAGTTTTATTTATTGAAAATTTAAGCTTTAATATTTGTAAATTAAAAAAAAGATTTTTGTTTTAAGAGGGGGCATAGGGATGCGGGTACAGTTTTAAAATATCATCCATATTTAGAGGGTTGTATGGGCGTTCAACGAATTTGTTTTGAAACAGGCCAAAAATGTTTCATGTATGCTTTCCTCATATTAGCTTCCAACCTTTGAAAGATGATGCTACAAAGAAAAATTTGGAATACTGGGCTATGCATGAGAAGGAGGGATCTGATTTTCCCCTGTAGATTTCTCTTGTTTAGAGGGAAAATTTCCATTAACGCACAGGTCAATTGATATTTATGAAACGGCCAATGCCCATTTATATATAAGCATTACTGTGATCCAACATGAAACTGAATTTGAGGATGGAGCACGTTCTAATAAAAAGGGAGTATTGTTCCCAGTAAGGGGCCCGTCAACTGAATTGGTGAAGCACTGGGTCTGGTTGTTGTATACACCACCCAGTGAACCCGATGTAATTGGCGATTTCAACCCAATTACAGATAGCAGTACACTTCTGGGAGAGGGTGAATAGAACAAGGGGGTATATTTCTACTGTCCAACATAACTGTCTAGATTTCATAGTGATTTAAAGTTACAGAATCACACGAAGCATTGCAGGCGGCATGGCTATCAATCAGTTGAAACAGTTTCATGTGACGGGGCCATTTTAAGATTTAAAAATTTTCAAAATACCCTCCTGCAAAGCAATAAGATCGCTTTGCATTGTGAAGCTAAGCTAGTGGATGTGAACGATCCCCGCTATCCGAATCGAATCAAAGAACATCAAGCTATTTTGGTTTCCTATGCCCACACACAAAGAGGCAATTCTAACACAATGCAGTTGTTAGAAATAGTCGAGACATTGGATGAGAATGAGTTCATGATCAAGGCATTGACCAAATTAATTGTCACTGCAAATGGAGCTACTTCTCGTTTGAGAAATACTCATTACCCAGTGTTGTTGTCCACAGAGGATTGTCTGGCGATTAAAAATCAAAAAATATGCTGGGTTTGTAAGGGGGAATTTCAAGAGGAGATAAAGGGGAAAGGAACTAGGGGGAATAGAGGGGGAAAGTGGAAAGTCAAAGATCATAATCACTTGTGGCAGGAAATATCGTCAGGAGGTAGTAATTTTCGTGGTGTAGCACATCAATCGTGCAATGTGAATGTAAGCCAGCAGTTTTTTTATACCGGTTTTCATTCACAATTCAAATTACAATTTAAAATTTATTTTACCGGCTTTGGCACATATGCACAGTGAGGGAGGAGGAGTAGATAGTCCATGGGTAAACAATTAATTTACCTATAATATTATCCCTAAATCAGCTGAGAACCTGGTTCTTCTTGAGTTGAA
This sequence comes from Artemia sp. Kazakhstan ARC1039, assembly GCA_029168905.1. Lineage (NCBI taxonomy): Eukaryota > Metazoa > Arthropoda > Branchiopoda > Anostraca > Artemiidae > Artemia > Artemia sp. Kazakhstan ARC1039. Next base: position 3,160 of record JAQQPU010002790.1, on the reverse strand, counting down.
ATGGCAGATAGTGAATATTGGGCATACGTACTGGAATAAAATCGGGTTTTTACACTCTTTTAGTTTCTTCCCCAAGGCTTTGAGTCAATTGATTCAAGTGCAGAAAAGCGATAATTTTGATAGTTTTTCTCTGCTTAAACAGCGCTTTCCAGATAGTGAAATGTATGACCTACTGACCTGTAAGTGAATATATGCATATGACTATTATTGTTCTGGTGCACGGTTAAGCGAGGAGAAACTACCTCCAATTGAAGCTTTCTATAATTCACTTACCAATAGTAAATGCACTGCCGAGGAATACGAATTTGCCAAGAGGACATGGGATAAGGGTAATTGTAAAAATCGGTGGGATTATTGTAGAATGTACTTGGCCAGTGACGTTTTAACTCTTTTAGATTTTGCCTGTAAAAACACAGATCAAATTTATTCAGAGTTTGGACTATATATTGGCTACTATTTTTCCACACTACATTTGGTGATGGACTTGATTCTAAAAAATAGTAGGGAGGAAATAGGGTTGATCGCTGATGTGGATCAACATCTTTTTGTAGAAAGATCGATGAGAGCTGGGTATATTTTTCATGGAGATCGCGTTTTAACAATGGATCCAAGAGAAAAGACACTGGTGTAAAGTCTCATGCAGTTTTCCTTGACATGAACTCTTTGTGCCCCTCGGAAATGTCTCACTACTATTTGCCGGGTGGAAACTATAAATGGCTTGGAAATCCTTGTGAGATCCCCAACATTTGCATTGTCGAGGACAATGGGCCACAAGAATAGTTCTTTGAAATTGACGGGCACATACCATTGGAACTTCATGATTCTATCAAAGATTTTTTATTCCCCTGTATCAATAGACCAGTGACCAAGGACTCGCTGAGCCCATACAATCGATCTTTGGCCGAAGATATTGGCATGCACTGGACCCCCTCCAAGCAGAAACTCATTGCAGATCTAGACCCTAAACATAATATCGTTGTTCAGCTTGTGCCTTTGCGATGGATGTTGAACAATGGTTTCAAAATGACAAAAATACATAGGGTCCTGCAATTCGGTCAGAAACAATACTTGAAGATGTTTATCGACACCATTGTCGGTAAACGCTCTCAGACAGAAAGTAAAGTTGAAAAGGAAATGTACAAGCTCATATTAAATTCAGCGTTTGGCAAAATGTGTGAAAGCGTACGAAACATGTGCCGTTGTGAGGTCGTAACATGTCCCCAAGAATGTGCACGAATTATAGCCGACCCTAATTTTACAACATTCGCGAGCATAGAGCCGAAAATGGTTCTTCTACACAGAAAGAAGAGAAATGTTGTACTAAACAAGAATATAGCGGGAGGTAGTTCAGTACTGGAAATTTCTAAAAAGTTCATGTTGTCGTTTTTTTTACAATATGTGCAAGGTACAATGGCCAAGGGGGGGGAGGTTCAAGTTTATTATGGGGAAACAGATTCTCTGCTGTTAAAAGCTAAAACCGGGGATCTATTAAATGATTTAGAAAATGGGGGGCACATCAGCAACTATATTGAGAGCAGTAGGAAAACTATTATTCAAAATCGGAAAAGAGTGCAGGATCTGACGACTAAAAGCTGTGACTTCCATGCGTTACTATATTTTGTGTTCAGAAGACGCGGCTATACTTACAAGCAGTTTCTCAAGATTTATGTAGAAAATCCACGTCTGAACGACTCTATGGTGGAAAATATCCGCTCAGACCTGTATAATATTGATTTTAGTGCCCTACGAGTAAAGTGCTTAAAAATGTATGTGAATTTGTTTATTAATAAATGAAAAATGTATATACACAAACACAATGTCTTTATTCTTCACTTTAGATTTCTTGTTCTTCTTCGGTGTATAGGCAACTGTCGTTAACCACTCATGCTGGCAAGATCATTTGAATTCACTGTATATTGATCTTGATTGGTTGCAAAGTCAGAGTCACATTTTCTAGTGTATAGTGTAACTTCACAGTTGTCATATCTCTTTGTATAGTCAATGGTACTATTTCCATTCATATTGTGAAATTCACGCACAGTGTTTTCAAATGGTGAATCACATTCGGTAACTGCCAAATGAAAATCACTGGATTTATAGTCATAGTAGGGAGTGTCGTCACAATGATTACGTAGAAACTAAATTGTCTTGTTACCCCAACAGTTGAATCGTAGACCTGATTATTCCTCCCATAATAATTTAAATCCACGAAGGTACCAATCTCGTAGAAATAAACTAAAATCACGTTTGGGGCTCTTTCCAATCATACCGGGATAAGTATTCTCCCACTAATCACATTTGTCATAGTAGCAATTGAAGCATAGATTTCCTCAAGGGTGAGAGTCAGAAATCTCTTCGAGACATGAATTACATCCTTTAATTTGTACTGAATATCCTCTATGTAATTTATAAGGATTGCATAACTTACACTTTTCAATATAGTCATCAATAATTGTACAATTCTCACATGATGACCAATTGCCAAGAGTGTACATGGATAGTGGACATGTATAGGACATTTTTGGTTTCCGATGTCAACTCACTCACAGCTAAAAAGAAACTGATCCCGGTTCAATAAATTCAATGGGGAATGGTGAGAGGAGTATCTCTGTGACGTTACCTCTTTCAAATGGGGAGCCATCTACATTGAATTTACGGCAATATTTTCAAAAGTATATCTACGATTTTATTCTGGTTTGTTTCAATTAATATGTCAATAAATTGAGTATAAGCATTTGAGTCACATCGTAAAAGTTTCATAAAATAGTCCAATGAGGGAGAATCACTTTTCATTATATTGTCAAGTGTTCCCTGTGAAAATATCTTCCGTTAAAAGGACAACTCGAGAAAATCATCATCCAGAATCAATTGTTTTTCCATAATCACAGGACTGGATCTAATTTTCTCTATTTCAAATTTATTCATCTTTCAATCCTATCACTCTCACTGCTGACTCTAGACTAGCTATGATCCATTCTATTTTAAGATTATTCTAACAAAGGGGTGACATTTTCGATTTTGAAACAATTTTATTATATAATTACAACAATAATATATATTACACATGTACAATTAGCAATACAGCTTATTGTCTTCGACATTCTTCACTATTGCTTTTAAAGCACTTTGAAGTCTATTCACATGTGCTATATCATTTTTT
>JAQQPU010002789.1:25552-64386 GCA_029168905.1 Artemia sp. Kazakhstan ARC1039 | reverse complement strand
GTCATCCTCAAAGACATAATTTCCAGAACTTTCAACTACGTAGAACAAAATAGTTATTTTGTTTTAGGGCAAAGAGCCCTAAAAGGGCTCATTGAACGAACCCTTTTTGAAGTTTCTACGACAACGCTTTCTATAAAAACCTTATATGCTCCAGGGAATAACTTACAACCCTTACCCTAGGGCTGTACGGGGTAGACCCCAAAGCCGCGCCGAAAATTGACGGCGCGCCGCCGAAAAAAACGGCGGCGCGCCGCCGAGCTTGCATCAGCGCGCTGACGCCGCCGCTGATTCTATCGGCGGCGGCGTCACTAATACGCCGCCGTTTTTTTTTTCTCTTTTTTGGTTATCGATATCGACCTCCGGGCTTCAACCGTCATCCCGGCTAATCTGTTTCTTAAAAATAAATACTGTCATCTTGGGCTCGCCATGTATATCGGTTCATAGGAAGGAGAAGAAGAAATTTTCTTGAAACAAAAATTCTACCTTCCACTTTAAAATTCTGTTCCTTTTTCTTTCTGATTTTTCGGATGAAAAGAGGTAGGTAAAGGAGCATTAGGCAATTCAGGATGTTGTCATAGGCAGCGCAATCGAGATATCTAAGTAAAGAACAATGTTGGCACAATGTATTATTTATTTTTTTTGTTTTTTTTTGTTTTCCATACCAGGGCAATTCGTATCGAAGGAGTTGTCGTAAAAACTTCAAAAAGGGCTCATTCGATTGGAAATTGGAACAACTAGTGCCTTTTTTAATAGTCGAAAGTGATTGGAAGGCAGCTAACACCCCTTCCACGCCCACCCTTTCCCCAAACACATCCAATCAAAATTTTAAGATAGCCATTTTGTTCAGAGTAACTGATTTCCAGAGAGAAAATATGTTTTTTTAGGAGGTTACTCCCCCACAACCCTTAGGGCAAGGGTTTTGTAATTATGCCCTGGAGGTATATAAGAACGATGTTGGCAAAATGTATTATTTATTATTTTTTCCTTTAGACCAGGGCATTTCATATCGAAGAAGTTGTCGTAGAAACTTCGAAAAGGGCTCATTCAATTAGAGATTGGAGTGGCTTGTGCCCTTTCTAATAGTCGAAAATGATTGGAAGGCAACTGACACCCCTTTCACGCCAACCATTTCCCGAAACACATACAATCAAAATTTTGAGATAGCCATTTTGTTTAACGTAGTTGAAAGTTCTGGAAATTAGGTCTTAGAGGATGACAACCATCCTCAGAGCCCTTAGGGTAAGGGTTGTAATTTATGCCCTGGGGGCATATACGGTGTTTATAGAAAGCGATTGTCGTAGAAACTCAAAAAGGGATCATTAGTTTGGAAATCGAAAAGCCTAGTGCCCTTTTTAATAATCGAAAGTGATTGGAAGGCTTGACATTTTTATAGTAGAGATCGATGTGGGTATAATGTATCATTTTTTTGTTGTTGTTGTTGTTTAGACCAGGGCACTTCGTATCGAAGGAGTTGTCGTAGGAACTTCGAAAAGGGCTCATTCGATTGAAAATAGAAAGGGCTGATGTCCTTTTTAATAGTCGAAAGTGATTGGAGGGAAACTAATCCCCCTCCCACGCCCACCCTCCCATTTGCCTTTATGTTTAAAAAGTAAATGTTGCCTTAATATTAAATCAAAATGCACTGTGTTTATGCTGATTCCCAATAAGGCACCTCAGCAGTATCCCAAGAACGACTGAGGGTATTATGTTCAAACTTTCAGGGCTTCTTCTGCTCTTAAAATTTGACCAAATCAAAATAGCGTAAGTGTATCCAAGCTATCAAAGAAAGTAAACAAATTTGTTTGTGAATGTTATCAAGTTTTCCATTTCAGGTCAACTAGAGGAGGTATGAAACTAAATTAAACACTATTTTTTGTGTCCAGATTTTTATAAGGGTCTATGTTGTTAAATTTTGCTGAAAATTGTTTTCCAGCATACAAATAGCAGGCCAAACTATAAATTCTTAAAAAAACGAAAAGATTTAAAGTATGATTTTCTTTTTCCCTGAAAAGACTATGTCAATATAAAACGAACAGAAATTAATTAAAAAAACTATTTCCAAAAAATAAGTTTTTTCAAAGAAAAGTAAAGAACTCCATTAAACCAAAAAGAGCAAAATTAAAGTCAAATAATCTACCAAGCGTGAAACTACCACAAATCAGCATCGATAAATAAATGAGACCCAAAACGAACAGAAATTACAATAAATAACCGAGTCAAACTCAACACGAGCAGAAATTAACATAAGTTGGGCTCAAAACCCCTATGCCTTCCCAAGGCCAGAATATAATTTGTACTTTACTGACAAAAATACAAATGAATATGTATTGTCAGTTTAATATACATATACTGATATTTAGTAATCAAAATGTTAATATTATTTGATTTATTAAAGTTAACAAAGTAAGAACATTTATATTTTTTCAGTAAAGTGAAAATTATGTTCTGGCCTTGGGAAGGCATAAGGGTTTTGAGTCCAACTTATGTTAATTTCTGCTCGTTTTGAGTTTGACTCTATTGTTATTTTTGTTCGTTTTGGGTTTTATTTATTTATCGATGCTGATCTGCGGCAGTTTCCCGCTTGGTAGATTATCTAGAGCTAGTATAGAAATATATCTATAGAAATGAATTACATTTTTTTGCACAGTTAGCAGGGCACACTGAAGTTGAAGTAGCCTTAAACTTTGACTTAAAACGTTATATATTGACCACTTCTTTTAGGAAAGAATTTCGGAGGGTTATTCCGTGTTGATAAGAAAAGAGGGCAAAGGTGCAGTTTAGTTCCTCCTGTAGTTTAGTGCACAGGAGCCCTATGGTGAAGGTGCAGGTTTGTTCTCCCTTATAAAACAACTTATTTCAGCAGATACAAAGAAGAAGCCCATTTGCGGCATTCTGTGGGACCCCAAGGTCCAGTACTAGTATCAGATCCCGCGAGTGGCAGTTTACGCTCGTGAAGTTCTGGCTGTACCAGCCACATGTGCCCCAGCTAAATGGCTTTTTAGCACGACAGGACTGATAGTGACTGCAAAAAGATCAATGGCTCCAGGCAGAGTGAACAAACTGACTTTTGTTACATCAATTGTAACTGAAGTGATGTAACCGCTTATTTAAAATTGTTGGTGTTGTTAAGCCATTGTATCTGATCTGTATACAGTGTTTTTTCGGTGTTGTTATTTTTTTTTCACTTCCTTTTCGTATGTATTTGATGAATAGGAGATGTTTGAACTTCAAACTTTGAAAGTTATACACACATTAGCCCAAATCATTAACAAGAAGGAAATGACTAAACAAGGGATGTTATAGGAACAATGCGATGTTAAACATGAACACAACATAGGTTTCCCTGGGTCTAGTGGCTAAAAATGAGAATTCTACTTGGTCTGATCGACGGTGAACACAAACACTTTCCGCACGGCCCAAAAAATTCTTGTTTTGTCATATTGTTCTTGTATGTTTTTAGTCAACCATTTCAAAATCCTTACTAAAATCGAGGTTGAACGTGCTTGGTGAAGTGGAATTTTTATTATTATTTTGAATTAGAAAAATCGGCGCGCCATGGCGCGCCGCCGGTCTAAAATCGGTGGCGCGCCACCAAAAAAATTTCGGCGCACCTGGCGGCGCGCCGCCGCCGATACTGAATCACACATTTGCCGCCGTCATTTCGGCGTGGCGCGGCTTCGGGGACTAGTACGGGGGGGGGGATGTCATCCTCAAAGACCTAATTTCCAGAACTTTCAACTACGTTGAAAAAAATAGCTATCTCAAAATTTTGATTGGATGTGTTTGGGGAAATGTTGGGCGTAAGATGGGGATTAGTTGCCCTCCAATCACTTTCTATTAATACAAAGGGCACTAGCCGTTTCAGTTTTCAATCGAATTAGCCCTTTTTGAAGTTTCTATGCCAACACTTTCTATAAAAAACCTTATATACCCCCAGGGCATAACTTAAAACCCTTGCACTGAGGGCTGTGGTGGGAGTGTCCTCCTTAAAGACATAATTTCCAGATCTTTAAGCTACGTTGAACAAAATGGCTATCTCAAAATTTTGATTGCATGTGTCTGGGGAAATAGTAGGCGTGAAAGGGTTGTTAGTTCCCTTGCAATCACTTTCGGCTGTTGAAAAGGGCACAAGTCCTTCCAATATCCCACCGAATGAGCCCTTGTCTAAGTTTCTACGACAACTCCTTCGATAGGAAGTGCCCTGGTCTAGAACAAAAAAAAAAAACATTGTGCCGACATCGTTCTTTACTTAGGCAGCGCTATTGCGCTGCCTATGATTCTAAGATTTTAATTCCGCCTGTCTTAAATTTAATTTGGCTCTTTACTTTTCTTTGAAAACTTCGTTTTCGGGAATTTTGATAAAAATTAATATTTAAACATCGAGAACCTTAAAATATTTGAAGCCGAGTTAAAAGGGAATACTGAATCGGTCTAGAGCCGTTGCTATTAAGAAAGGTTACTAGACTTGTATCTTTCACGTATGGGAAATAACAATAATTCTAAGGAATATTCTGTATAAAAACCGAAAGAAAAACAGCATTCCTTAATTTTCGACTTATGACACGACACATTCTCCAGATAACAAATAACTGAAACAGAAGCAGTTGGCTTTAGTTTGGTGATGACATCCGATGAAAATTAATCAATTGGATAAGATACAGTAAGAAGGTAGAGATATTTATGAAGATTGGGTTGAATGACCTTAAAATTAAGATTTCAAACTCTATGTACACTTTTAAAACCATATTTTCAAAACATTTCTTTCAAACTTTTGCAATGCAATTTAAAAGTATCAAATGGAACTATTCATTAAAACATTCTTGTTTCTTCCGTCCTATTTTTAATGATTCAGCGTCAATTTTAAAAATAAAAAACCCCGGTTTTGTTCTCGTGTTCTGTTAGTCTCCACTGGACCAGCATAGTCCATAATGTACCACCTTACTATGCTTATACTAATAGGTCTAGTTGCCCAAATTAAAAATATCGGTCAATATATACCAAATCATATTATTGAGTTTCAAATAAAGTGAATACACCATTCGATGCCTTTTTTTATGCTGATTACGAATATAATAACCATTTCTATCGGAAATGAATTTCAGCCCCCCCCCCTATATAGGCTATACCTAACCTAACCCTGAATTGGCATATATAGGGGGGGGGGGCTGAAATTCATTTCCGATAGAAATGCTTATTATATATGTAATCAGCATAAAAAAGGCATCCAATGGTGTATTCACTTTAGTCTTAACTCAATAATATGATTTGGTATATATTGACCAAAATATCTCTGCTATGTCTTAAGAAGTACCTCAGAAAGTCAGCCTGGCCTATTGGCATAGGCCTAATCTTCTTGGAGGCATATATTTTTTTTTAATTGTTGCTTAGGCTTTCTCAATTCATCTCTCAGGCCTAGCCTGTTGGGTGTTCTATTTTATTTCCGAATATAGTAGTTCTTGTTGCTGGGAAAATTAATTATAAGGTTATTTCATTAATCCTATTGAACCATTAGTTTCTTGTTTCAACACTGGAAATGGTTTAAGAAAAGTGGCAAAGTACATAACAAACAATCATAAATCAACCCTGTTTGAGGTCATATATTCAACAGAAATTGATTAATAAATGATGCAATTAGAATAACCTTAATTAGGCCTACCTTTATTTGCACTTTGGAGTCAATTAAGATCCTTCTTGGCCTGTTTGAAGATTATGAATATGGTTTTGAAAAAGGGGAAGTGCCTAATGTTTTTAGGAAAATTCTAATTAAACCCCTCCACAAGGAAGGTGATAGGAGTGAGTGCTATTATTATAGAGGCATTAGCCTGTTTTCTGTAGGAAGTGAAGTACTTAGTATATTGTCCTTGTCAACCAACCATTTAGGGCCAAACAAAAAGCAGGTGTTAGAGGATGTCATAAGGAAAGATATAAAAGGAACTTCTTGGGAGGGTGTGAAGAGGTAGGCTTTGCATAGATTGGGATGGAGCAGTGAGTGGAGTAGTGCTGCTGTATGTTATTATTATTATTATTAGTAGTAGTAGTAGTAGAGGGCACTGACCTTTGATAATCTTTCTGTCATAAAAGTAAAACCTTACTATATAATTCTTCTGCTCAAATGAGGTAAGATCTTGAATCTATTCCCTTGATTCTTTAGTGAAGGTTTCATTCACCTAACTCAACTACTTCCAACTGACATCCACCTAACTTCCAACATGACAAGAAGCCTCTGAACTAGAATTTTACCCTTTTGAGTTGATAGGATGATACTTATAGTCTTTGCATTCTATGATTCCTATGAGTCTTTAACTCCCCTGTTCTGGCATTCCAGAACATTTCTAGTCCCTGTGACCCATTTGATGCATAGATGAGTTCATACTTTCATATCCTATTTTGCAATCTTTTAATTATTCTAATGTGAATAGACCTGCACAACTTAGTCATTTAGGACAAGTGGACTTACCCATCTGGAAAAAATTTCAGATGTCCATGTTATGTAAGACACTGTAGAAATTGCTAAACAGCTGTTTATATCTTCTTTTTTTTTCAATAAATTTATCAGAAACACCCCAAGAATGGATTGAAATTTGAAAACATGAGACATCAAATTTCAGAATTGTCCTGTGACTTATGAAACAGTATTTTCACTACAAGATATTTCAAAGTTTGTTTCATCTATTGGCAACTTATTTGAAGTTACAGATGAAAAGTGTTTTTTACCCAATGTATGTTACACAAAGAATCATTATAATAGCAGTCTAATGTGATCTGAAAAGTGAGTGAGCTGGGTTGAAAAGTCATAAAATCTAGCTTAGGTTGTGTAGGCAAATTGTAATACCTAGTGAAAGTTAGGCTAAAAAGCCTTGACATCTAGTGTAAATTGGGGGTTCTAAAAAGGGGGGGGGGAGCTGCCTCATGCCCCCTCCTTCTTCTGATCTTTTATATTTCAATAGTCATTTCTGGAGTGTATTCCATTTTGAGCCTTTGATGGGGTTCAAAAAGTAAAACAGTTCACAGTAACCAAAAGTTTGAAAAAATGTTTCTAAATATACTGTCCAGTGAGAAAAAAATTGCCATTTGCAGCTGATTAAGGAGTAGTAATTATTATTACCCTTAGTGTTAATAGTGAAATGTTATTTTGAAAACAAATTTGTAGAAATTTTTAAAAAGACCCTAACATCCCTCAAAAATGACATGACAGCAAAACTTGCATCATAAAGGGAATAAACTTGGTAAATGAAGCATTAACATAAATGTCATAATAACCATATATCCTGTCTGGACTTCAATACAAATAAAGAAAAGAGATGCTCTGTTGGCGTGAATGGTCTGAAGTAGTATGCAGCTTTAGGAAAGAATACACTTGGCCTACACATGGCTTTTCAGTCTTAAAAGCTGTATATAAAGATTTTCAATAATTTGAAATCAACTGGCTTTCTCAGAATTTTCATTTAACAGTTTTTTGACATGTTTAGCTAAAATCATCATTTTGTGTGGTAAAATGACCCTTAATACTAGAGAATGTGATACTACTCATAAGCCTTCTAATGATATTCCAGGAGTATCAGTTCAATCTGATCATTTGTATGAACCAGAACTTGGAAAAAAAACAACAATTAAATGTCCATCTGTGATCACCTTCATGGAAAAAACTCAAAAACATTTTGGTATACAATATTGGTACTTTAAATTTCTGCACTAGGGTCAGGGCTGTCATAATATTTCGGTCACTTGATAAAAAAAAGTAAGTCAGTGAAATTGTGAAGCAAAGCGCCATGATTTTTCTGATGCCACATAAATTCTTTGTTTGGTTAAACAAAGACTACAAAAATACTGACACGTCATCTACAGAAAGTTTGAACTTGGTTGGTAAACGCAGCAGTTTTGCTGACTCCAGCAGTGAGTTTACACATAGTGCCACAATTTTCCATTTGGTTAAAGAAAATTTCATTAAAATAGTGACATAATATGTACCAAATTGTAGAAAAGATTGTAGAAATGTATTTTAGAACAACAAATTGTAGAAAGACATGGCTAATTGTAGAAAATGTCAAGACAGATAGACAGATAGGCAAATCTGGGATAAGCCCTTTTTATGATTGTATAAAAATGAAATGCAGCGGTTTTACCAATTTGTGCAGTGATTTTATCTATTATATTCAAAACAAACATAATGCTACTTATTCACAAAAACAGCCGGTAAAAATGACCAGCCAGGTGGTAAAATCCCTCCCCCCCCCCAATGGCTAGTAACAACCCCGACTAGGGCTCTCTGATTGGTTGAATTTGATGGCATGATTTTCATCAGAATCATTTACCATTTGGTGTTATTTTCCTCTTTTGTTTCAAATCAGGCAAAATTTTTCTTTGACTTCATCCATCCTTTCAGGAATGTCTTTTTTAACTGAGTCAAATGTCGTTCTAATTATAAGTGTCAGCTAATGAGGGAGGGCCCCTTCATACACTAGCGTGGTTGCAGTCTGAGCAGTGCTACTGCTTGTCACAATTTACTTATATCATTTTGAAAGGCTCATATTTCATGTTGGACACGTTAAGGTACTAAAAGCATAGTCATTTTTCACACCCATAGACACTGCTTTTTAATTGGGCTCATGACCATTTTTACATTTACTAAAAAAGAATTTACTAAGAAAAAAGATGACAACTAGCACCCTAGTCTTAAAAACATTTTAATCTAAACTTTTGAAATTTGTTTTTTTCGGAAATCTATTTTGCAAGGGCTTGCAAGTAGAAAGATGCAACAATAGACCAATGATTGAAAACAAATTTTCTTGTGTTTGGAGTTTTCTAGGTGGGTTGCATTTATTCTGACATGACAAAGCTATTTCTGTGATCCAAGAAATCATATTTTTACTTTCTGCATCTCCAGATTGATAAGCTTATCAGAGGTAATGCTCTAGCATATGGTATCAAGGAAAACTTTAAGAAAATGTTGAGAGGGATGCTGAACAGAATCAAAACACACTATGTGCTGCAGGTTGTGAAAAGTGAATTTCCTCAACATCTAGGCAACAGCTGAGGGTATTAAGGGGAAACTTTCAAGGTATGTTGAGGAGATGTTGAAGAGACATTGGAAGGTATTTCCTCCTTTCTCCTTGCCCTTTTTAGGTACCTCTTTTGCTCAACACTGATCAAAATTTTTAGATTGTTTTTATTTTTTTTGAACTAGTCAGAAGGTCTAATAGCTATGCCTCCAGGGATGCCATGCCTACCCCCCCCCCCCAAAGCCCCATGACTAGGATTATAAATTATGCAATTTCCCCATTTGTTACAAGCATGTTTTTTTCATTAGGATAAGGGAATGCTTGATTCTGGTTAGCCTATATCTAAAAAGGCTAAGGGCATTAAGGTGAAACTTAGGAAGATGTTTGGGGAATGATAAAATAGATTGAATGGCGCTACATGCATCCAGTTTAATAAAAAGGAGGATTTGCAATATTTTAAGAATGGCTGATGGTATTAAGTTGAAACTTTCAGGACATGTTGAAGGGAATGTTTAAAGGTAGTTAGAGGGCTGCCAGCTCCCCTCCAAAATCTTTTAGTTGCCGTCCCTCCAAAAGCATATAAAATTTTTGAAATAGCCATCTTGTTTAAAATAGTTTAAAGATCAAATAGTTATGCCCAGGGGTATGGCATGACCCCCACAGTTTTTGAGATGGATGCAGAACATAATAAAACACACTGTGTGCATTCTGGTTGTCAAAAGGGCAGATCAGCAATATTTAGGACTGGCTTAATGAATTATTTTGAACTGTCAGGGGATGTGAAAGACCTAAGGAAGGGAAACCAGCCCCCTTGATCTTTTTAGATGCTCTCTTCCTTCATCATTATTCAAAATTTTGAAAAGAGATTTTGTTAAAAATAGTCAATGGGTCTAGTAACTATGCCGCCAAGGATGCAATGTACCCCATAACCCCCAGGATAATGATTTTAATTTATGCAGTGTGCCCTTTTTTTGTGGGATTTATCATTAGGAAACAAGGAAATGTTTAATTTTGGGTGTGTTTGGAATGGCTAAAGTTATCAAGGTGAAACTTTGAAGATTATTGAGGGGTCTGTCAAACTAAATCAACAGCTGAGGTATTAAGTTTAAAGTTAAAGGGTATGTTAAGGCGAGTATTAAAAAGTGGTCCGAGGGCAACCAGTCCCCTTTTCACCCCTCCCCCCGTTTAGCTGCCCTCCCGGCTTCTTAGTCCCCTTTCTAGCTGCCCCCCTGAAGCTATCTGATCACAATTTTATAAATAGCCATCTTGTTAAAAATCGTCGAATAACTATGCCTCCAGGTACAAAAAGACACCTACACGGCCCATGATGCAAATGAAGTATGGAATATAAGTTGTCCATTGTTTAAATACAAGGTATGTTATTGGAGAAAGAGGGGATGTTTTACCCAAGTCTCCAAAAAGGCTAAGGGTATTAAGGTAAAACTAGAAAATGTTGAGGGGGATGTTAAACAAAATCAGAACACATTATATGCAGGAGAGTTGTCTAAAGGACACAACAGCAATATTTAAGGAATGGCTTAGGATATAAAATTGAAACATTAAAGGTATGTTTTGGAGGAATGTTGAAAAATGAACAGAGGGCACCCCCCCCCTCCTTGCTCTTTTAGCTACCATCTTTAACACTGAGTTTTTTAAGCAATTCTATTCAAAATAGTCACAAGGTCTACTAGCTATGCCTTCGGGGAGGTCATGCCTCCACAGCCCCTGGGACAAGGAATGTAATTTATGCAATTTGTCAGTTTCTTTTATTTGCAGGATTTATCATTGGGAAAGGAGAGAATGTTTGATCCTGGCTGTCCAAAAAGGCTAAGGGTATTGAGGTGAAATCTCAAGAAATATTGAGGGGTATATTGACCTATGTTGAAAGAAACTATCTGCATCAAAGTTATCAAAAACGGGTATCTGCAATATCTTTGGAATGTGTAAGGGTATTAACTTGAAACTTTCAGGGCCTCTGCTATTAATACTAATGTTGCTACAAAGAGGACTGGTTTGCGACTGCAACTGTGAATAACTCCGACTGCAGAAACTTGCAAATGTAACTGCTGACAACTACTACTACATCTACTTGTGACTAATTTCAGGGAATGTTGAGGGTGATGTTGAACAAAATCAAAACACAATATGTGCATGTTTATTGTCAAAAGGGTACATCAGCAACATCTCAGGAATAGCTGAGGGCATTAAGTTGAAACTTTCAGGGCACGTTGAACAATGCTTGGAGGACAAAGGACTCTCCTTGTCCATTTTAAACCCCCCTTAATACTGGTCAAGATTATGAAATGGTCACTTTGTTCAAATTAGTCAATAGGTCTAACAATTACGCCTCTGGGAATGTAATGCTCCCCACAGTCGCTGGAGAAAAGGTTGTAATTATACCTTGTGCCTATTGTTTACATTCAGTGCTTGGAAGACAAAGGACTCTCCTTGTCCTTTTTTTTTAATGCTGGTCCAAATTATGAAATAACTGCTTTGTTCAAATTAAATAAAAAAACAAGTTTTTTTCAACTGAAATTAAGGAGCAACATTAAAATTTAAAACGAACAGAAATTATTACGTATATGAGGGGGTTCACCCCCTAGTCAATACCTCGCTCTTTACGCTAAAGTTCGACCAATTCTTTAAGAATGATCCCTAAATGACAAAGGTCATTTGATTAGAATAAATAACTCTTTTGAAAGTTCTAAAAATCTTTAGTGCAAAGAGCGAGGTATTGACTAGGGGTTGAACCACCTCATATAATTTCCTGTTCGTTTTAAGTTTTGATGTTGCTCCTTACTTTCAGTTGAAAATTCTTGTTTTTTTTTTTCATTTAATTTCTGACCGTATTTTAGATAATGCTAGGAAATCCTGCACCCATTCATAGAAAATTCTCTTCCCTCATGAAAAACTCCTCCATGGAGAGATTCTCCCACTTAACCCCCTCCCCTCACCCCCACCAGAAAAAACTCTCCCCTGAAAACGTTTTTATTTTTCCCAATACTTCTGTATACTTCCCCCGGGGAATATGGGGGATTAAGTCACCCCCAAAAACATAGTTATTAGATTTTTTACTATGCTGAACAAAATGGCTATCTCAAAATTTTGATCTGGTGACTTTGGGAAAAATGAGCGTGTGAGGGGGCCTAGTTGCCCTCCAATTTTTTCGCACATTTAAAAAGGGGCACTAGAACTTTTAATTTCCGTTTGAATGAGCCCTCTCGCAATATTCTAGGACCAGTGAGTTGATATGATCACCCCTTGGGGAAAAAGCAAAAAACAAATAAACACGCATCTGTGATCTTTCTTCTGGCAAAAAAATACAAAATTCATTTGCAGATGGGCACTTGAAACCACTACAGTAGGGTTCTCTGATACGCTGAATCTGATGGTGTGATTTTCATTAAGATTCTATGACTTTTAGGGGGTGATTCCCCCTTTTTCGAAAATAAGGCAAATTTTCTCGTAACTTTTGATGGGTAAGTTTAAACTTGATGAAACTTATATATCTGAAATCAGCATAAAAATCAGGTTCTTTTGATATATTTATCGGTAACTAAATTCTGTTTTTTAGAGTTTTGGTTACTATTGAGCCGGGTCGCTCCTTACTTACAGTTCGTTACCACAAACTGTTTGATTTGTCAATAGGTCTAATAATTACGCCTCTGGGAATGTAATGCTCCCCACAGCTGCTGCAGAAAAGGTTGTAAATTATGCAATATGCCCATTGTTTACAGTCAGGATTTATCATGGGGAACGAGGGGGAATGTTTGATCCTGAGTGTGTCAGAGAAGGCTAAGGGTATTAAGGTAAAACTTCAGAAAATGTTGAGGGGGATGTTGAACTCAATCAAAAGATATTATGTGCATCTTGGTTGTATCTGCAATATCCCAAGAATGGATAATGGCCCTTGGTCAAAACTTTTAGGGAACTTTATTTATTTTATTTTTTTACTTATATAAAATCAATTATTAACAAAAAAAAAATTAACATAGACATATCCCCTCAAATGCCACATCATGATTTGGAGGAGAGATAATCAAACAGATCCACAACAAATAATAGTAATTAACATTAACCTCAGAAGGAATTAGGAAACAAGACAAACCATAGCTCCAAACATCCTACTACCAATAATTTAACAATCAACACTCAACTCCTTCCTTAACACACATCAATCAAAATAAAATATTATTTCTAACGATTTAATACCATTTTATTCTATAAATTCTGTATCCAATTAAGTTGATCATTAAAATAATATTTAGAAAGCAATTCATTCTTAACAGCCATTTAAATTTACTTAAATCACCACTTTAAATATCCTCAGTTAACGAATTCCATAACTTAGACTCTCTAAAAACAAGAGAAGACCCCGACCTAGACGTAACCAAATTATTAAAATAAATTTTGTTCATTGACCTTTTACCATGGAGGGCTGGATTTGAAGCTTTGACTCTTCTAACCTAAGCAACAATTCGGGGATAGTGGAAGCGCTGAAAAGGCAACTGATGAACCAAAAGTAATGAAAGAGAGAGGTGATACCGAACTCTCAGCGGCCATTCTTAAGAGACAGCTGACAGTTTCTAAGTGGCTGCAGAGTTCCTGTGTTGTCTGACTATAAATTGGGTCACTTGCCTGCCTGACACTTTAGGTAGTTGGGGCCCCTCACTTTTAGGCTTTAAACGCTTATTTGCCTGTCATTCCATGCAAATTAATGGTCCTGTGAATTATAAATTCTTGGTCAACCTTCCCAAGACTGTAGGCGGGCGTGCCTTGTTTGCCTTTCATTACAGGCAATCTAACGGTCCTATGTCAATTTTAAGTTTTTGGTCAACCTGCTTGAGACTCTAGGCAGGCGTGCCTTTCCAAAAGGCTTGAATGCTAAGCGATGGGCATGGGCTAGATTGGGACCCCATGTAAAAATGAAAAAAATATTGTTGGTATGTGTGTAGTGCATGGTTATCGCTAGGGAAACGGTCTAACCATTCACGGCCTTAGGCATCCGTGAATAAGTTCTAAGGCGAGGGATGAATTTGGGACAATTTTTGGAGGCACCCACGTGCCCAGTGTCTCAGGCCAGTGACCAAAAACTTGAAAAATTGGCGAAAAATTGAAATTTGCTCAGAATGCTGAACTGTGAGCTGAGGCAATGAATAGATACTATTTGGAAAGTGATTGGAGACGGTGGGCATCCGTGAACAAGTGCTAAATTGAGAGAGGAATTTGGGACAATATTTGGGGGCGCCCACCCGCCCAGAGTCTCGGACAAGTGACCCACAAATTGAAAAATGTGTGAAAAATTGAAATTTGCTCAGAATGCGTGACTGAGCTTAGGCAATGAAAAGGTACTATCTGGAAGATGAAGATGGCTTTAAACGATTTTTTACCTGTTATTCTAAGCAAATTATTGGTCCTGTGTCACTTCTAAATTTTTGGTCAACCTTCCTAAGACCATAGGTGGGCGTACCTTGTTTGCCTCTCATTCCAGGCTATCTAACGGTCCTATGTTATTTTTAAATTCTTGGTCAACCCGCCTGAGACTCTAGGCAGGCGTGCCTTTCCAAAAACTAAAACATAAGTATTTGTCCAATAAGAGAGTCATACTTACTACCGCCATTTACCCGTGCCATTTAAACATTTGCCTCTCAATTATTCGGACTATCTGTCTTGGGTTTTTCTACAATTAGCCATGTCTTGATGCCTACTGCAAAATACTTGATTTTCAATTCAACTTTTCTGTAAATAGGCAGCACTGAGGTGGAGTGCACCTGGCACTTTGTTGAGAAATTTTTTCTCACTTTGTTTTTGTTAAGAAATTGAATCACTCAGTGATAATTTATTGCGCCCCTAGGCCCAGACCAAATGCGCCTATTGGTAAATTCAGGCCTGGCCATGGGAACCTCATTAACATAAGTGAACACACCTAAAGAAGAAGCAGACCTACCTTTGATGCAATTATACGTGAAAACATCAGCATAAAAATCGCGGAGAGCAGCCGTTGGAAGTATTTTCAACCTAATGTAAGCCTCACGACATGATTCAGAAGGACTTCAATTAGCAAGTATTCCAATAGTAAATCTTTGCAAAACTCGTGCCGGACAAAGGACTGAGGAGAAAATTCCCAGCCATTTTAAACTACAGGTCTCAATTGGACCTTTAAATGAGAGTGATTGATCCAGATAATATCAAGATATAGATTACAAATATTTTAATTTACAATTAAAACACTGAAAAACAGAAATTACTGTGAAATAAAATATTGAATTTCTAAATTTTCTGCAATTAGTATCATTACATATCCAACATTCAGTTTATTTTCATTAGTTCTTTCCAACGACTATTCAAGACACATATAGTTCTGAATTCAACGTAAATGACGTAATAGGCTTTATACTTTTACGGTTAGGGGGGGGGGGGAAGAAGGTAGTAGCTAAACTCCTGTTTGTAGCGATTTTTGTTCGTTTTAAGTTTGACAGGAATAATCAATTTAGTTTTTGCTCGTTTCAAGATTTATTTATTCTTTTATTTTACTAACCTTTATCTGGATGTTTGCTATGATTGTTTATTTTATTTTTGTTAGTTTTGGGGTTCATTTATTCCTTAATTGTAATGTCTGGTCGTTTTGAGTTTGAATTATTATAGAAAAATATTTCTACAGGTTTTAAGTTTAATATGGCTCTTTACTTTTCTTGGAAAAACTTCTTTTTTGGAAAGTTTTTTTTAATTAATTGATAATTAATATCGATATTTGGAGTTATTTTGGGAACCAATGTAATTTTCCTTTTGTCAAAGTTGAATGACAAAAAGATGCTGTTGATAAAACTAGAATATATGAAGGAACAGCTTTCTTACTTAAAGTTATAATGTTCTGTTTCTATTTCATCTTTATTCCAGAGTGATGCAGTCAACTTCAAGATTGGTTCGCCTTTTGGAAGTCGTGACGAAAATAGGACATTCAATGAAAAATGCTTGCCATAAAAGAAATATTTCATTTAAAAGGTATATCACCACCTTCTACTTCTAATTTAATCACATGGACTCTGTTTTTAGTGCTTCTGATAACTGAGTTGCGTAAAGTGGCGTTCACAGGCATGTCTTGCTAGAATCCCATGTCTAGACTCGTGTCTGGCCAGAAAGCAAAGCAACTATCGTTCCCAAGTAAAATTCAGTGCTTAGCTAAAACTACAAATATAGTTTCAAATGGATTACAGTCGTCATTTCTTACCAATCAAGAGAGCTTATGCTGGCAAAACTTCCAAAATTGTAATTCCTGTTTTTACTGTCCCTAAGATAGTGGATGACACGAGCCAAGCAACTGCTTTAGCGTGCTTCACTATTATGTCTGATGTTGCATATTTGCCTAAAATAAAAATAAACGTTAATGAAGAAACAAAATTAAATTTCAATTTAAAAACGTAAACATACGTGATGAAAAGTAGCACTTGACACATTCTGATTGACTGTAGTCGAAAATCCTAGACTTTGAGTTCTAGAGTCTAGAACTGGATGCTTGGCAGTAACTTGTTTAGCCAAGCACCAAATTTTGCTTGTGAACAGTAGTTACCTAGACATTGATTGTCTAGTTATGGGATTCTAGCTAGACATGCATGTATACGCCGCTTAATGAAATTGAGCTTCGGTGGATCCATTGAAAGATTCAGAAATCCAGGGGGGGGGGGGCTCCAAGGAATTTTCAAGTGGACAAGATCCAATGCTGAAAACGTAAAGGTGCCTTTAGACCTAAATATTTAAGCAAGCTTACACTTCTCCTTCTTTTTCCAAAAATGTTCTTGAGTTAGGCGATTCGATGCTTCTCGGGATAGGAATACTGCACCCATTTTCTTGGTATGATTGTGTATACCTCTGTAAATAAATGAGTGACTCTGTAAATAAAAAAAAAGACTACTCGGTGCAAAACATTTCACGAATTTTTTACATTAATACTCCTATCCCTGGTAATAGTAGTAGCAATAGTACTGTTAGTAGCAGTGGAAGTTGTGGTAGTAGTATGCACAGTGCCTTTGTATTATTCCTCCCCCCCCCTCAGCGTTACTTTCAGTTCTAACTTCATACTCAAAGCCACTCCTGAAATATTGCTGATACACCCTTTTGAAAACCTGCATGCCCATACTGTGTTTTGATTTAGTTCAACGTCCCCCTCAAAATTACCTGGATATTCCACCTTAATACCCATAGAAGTAAAAGCAGTCACAGTAGAAGTAGTGGCAGTAGCTACTATTGTAGCAGTAGCACTACTTCTGTAGTACTACTTCTAAACTGTAGCAGTACTACTCTAGACTAGTGTAGCAGTAGCACTAATAGTAGTACTACTTCTAGAATTCCCCCGGAAGTTCTCCACGTGTAAAATTGAGTTGCCAAAGAGAAAGTAAGACAAATAAAAAGAATTTCGAGTAGGAATCCTGGCAAACTCCCTTCGTGTAAAATTTTCTCTGGAAAGTCCCCCCTCCGAAACTTCCCTCCCCACAGAAAATTCTCCCCCTCGGAAGTACCGCCCCCCCCCCCCGCAGCCCCTCCCCCGTTGAAAAATGTCTGTATTCTCCCCAATAGAAAATGTTATATGTAAAAAAAATTACCAATTTTATAACCTGCAGTATTTCCCCAAGGGCTGTGGGGGTCAATACATTCCCAGAGATATAGTTATTGGACTTTTATACTGACCTCCCAATATGCCAGGGTGCTTTACCTTATTTTCAGTGAAGGGCCTTTAGTAATCATCTACAGTATAGATTTAATAGTCGATGGATTTTGTTTTCTCATCAGTTTCAAGTAATTTTGAAGCAAGATATAGGTTGTTTGTTATGTTTTTTTTACTGAGTAATAAGATCTTTTAATCATCACGATCTGAAAAAAAGAGAAAAAAACTTAACCGAAACAATTGAGATGCACCTTATTGCGATAGGAGTACGTCGTAGAATATCTATTTAGCGTACTATAGCTACCTTTGAATACTCTAGTCTCAAATCGTATATCCGGGTCCTCGATCCAAAATCTTCTTGAATATTTACTCCTTTTGTTTTGTTTCTTGTAGTATCGGAGGCATTTCTTTTGTTGCTGGTGGCACGGTATTTCTCTTAGCCTCTGGTTCTGTTGTTTACGCTCGAATTCCCATTACATCGTTTATGAGTGAACCGATAACTAATGATGTAACAAGAAGAAAAAATCAGTCCGATATTAAAGTTCGTATGGAAGAATTTGTCATGAGGGTTCAAGTAAGTGGATATACATAGTTATCTTTCTAACTAATTTTGAGTTCTATTTTTAAGTAATGTCAAGTTAGTTTTTGGTTATCATATTTGATTATTTTTTTTTGTCCTGTGTTTGTTATCAGTAGTTTGTATCATTTCTTAATGTTTTGTTGGCATTTTTTTTTTCTTGGTGCTGATTTCTTTGAGTTCCATTCACTCGTCGTGGATACAAATTGACGTTTGAAATGCGTTATTCTCCTAATATAGTTATTTTTTTTGGTAATCGAGTAAAAATTGAGCTATTCCTGGAGAAAATGAAATAAAAATAGTCATCTGATTTTTGATGAATTTAGACTGTGAAATTGAATTATTCAAGTTCCACACGTGAGATTAAACCACATTTGACCCGTTTAATCGACTTTTTACGCTTCTTTAAGGTACCCAAAGACTTAATTAAATTGACTTTGTAAATGCTCGTAAAATTACATAATCTAAAAAAATGATCGTAATTTACCTGTAAAAAGGAGTGGGGTCGAATATTATAGGGGAAAAACAAGAAAGATCTGGTTTGTGGGGGGATTTCACTCCAGAGAATGCATTTCGTAAAAATGGTCAATAAAATCAGTATTTTTGGCTAAAAAGTGGAATTTATAAGGTTTAGGCAGGTGTCTTGAGCATTCACGACCGATAAGTATGTTCTGACGTCACACGCATAGGATGGCTCATTTGGTTGGGGGAGGGTGATTTTGGCTAGAGAAACCAATTCCATAAAGGAAAAAAAACAAGCATTTTTGGCTAAAGACTGGAATTTCTAAGGTTTTGTCCCGTGTAAAAAAAAGAAATAAATCTTTTCGGGGGGAATTTTAATAAAAATCACCCGCAAAGAAAATAGGGATATCTCGAATTTCACACTGGATTAAAAATGGGATGAATGGGTTCTCGGGCAAGGGAATGTATTAAAAATTCCAGAAATAGAAAAAAAAATTGGAAAAATTCAAAGTCAGCTGTGAAATTTAAAAAAAAAGTTAAAATGACCATATAGAAAATCACTAAAAGGAAATTTTTAACATATTCATGGTGAAAAAGTAAGGTATTGCTAATTTGAATGAAAATTTCGGGGTTTTTGAGAGGGGAGAGGCCAAACATAAAAAAATTAAAATAGTCAAAATTTAGTAACTTGGAAGTTACCAGTTAGGCTCAGCAAACTTTTCCAGATATAAGTTATTTTTTACCATACGTAATTTCACTAATCCATAAGCAGTAGATTTCAATACGTTGTTTAATCAAAGTTTGAGGGATTTCGCAAGAGAGACTTTAGTTTGGTGTGAAAAGAGGAAATAAGAACTTTTTGACTAAAAAGTCGAATTTCTAAGGTTTTGTCCCGAGCATTGAGCTAAACATACAATAAAGTTAAAAAAATAATTTAAAGTTTGTGGAGGGAAATTTAAGTAAAAATTGCCACAAAAGAAAAGTAACCGTTCAGTTTTAGAGAGGATGGGTGTTCTTCGTGCAGAATGCTATTTTTATAAGGCTTTGGTGGAGGGAGAGTTCCCCTCCTATCGCTGACTTTCAAAAGAGAACTAGGACTTTCATTTTCCAATCAAATGAGTCCCCTCTGAAGTTTATACGACTACCCCTTCCATAAAGGCCTTATATTTATGGCATAACTTAAACACACTTATAACTCAAACACAGTTATGCCCAGGACATAACTTAAAAACACTTCCTTCTGAGCTCTAGGGGGGGGGGTGTATGAACCCCGAAGTTTTTTTTTTATTTGATCTTTGGACTATTTTGAACAAAATTGCTACCTAAAAATTTTGATCGGATGCATTTGGGGAAAAGAGGACAAGGGGGGGGGGGGTAGTTGCCCTCCAATCACTTTTAAGTCTTAAAAAGGGAAATAGAACTTTAGCCCCCTCCGAAGTCGATACGACCACGCTTTCTATAAAAACCTGATATGCCCCCGGGACATAACTTTCAACACCCCCTGGGCTCTAGAGGGTTTTATTGACCTCGGAATTTTCGATATCTGATCATTGAACTATTTTGAACTAGATGGCTATTTTAAAATTTGATCAGATGGATTTGGGTAAAGAGCTCGGGGGAGGGGTTGGTTGCACTCTTATCACTTTTTACTCTTAAAAAGCCGCTAGAAGTTTTAACCCTTCCGAAGTTGATGTGACCACTCCTTCCATAAAAGCCTTCTATGCTCCCGGGGCATAACTTTCAATGCCTGACCCCGGTTTCTGGGGGTTAAGCCGACCCCGGAGTGTGTGTTATCTGATCTTTGAACTGTTTCGAACAAAATGGCTATTTCAAAATTTTTATTGGATTCATTTGGAGAAAAGAGGGCGTATGGGGGGATATATTTACTCTCTGATCGCTATTGATTCTTAAAAAGGTAACTAGAACTTTCAATTTTCAATCAAATGAGCCCCCTATAAAGTTTATGCAACCACCCATTCCATAAAACCCTTGTATGCCCTGGGGAGTTGGGTTGACCCCTGAGTTTTAATAATCTGATCTTAGAACTATGATGAACAAAATGGTTATCTCAAAATTTGGATTGGATGCGGATGGGTAAAAGAGGGCAGGGGGGTTAGTTGCCCTTCGATCACTTTCACTGTTAAAAATGGCACTAGAACTCTCAATTTCCCATCGAATGAGCCCCCTCTGAAGTTTATACGACAACCCCTTCCACAAAAACTTATATGCCCCGAGGGCATAAATTACAACACCCGCCCCAGGCTCGGGGGGGGGGGGTTGTGTTGACCCTAAATTTTTGTTACCTGATCTTTAGACTAGTCTTAACAAAATGGCTATCTCAAAATTTGTACCAGATGTATTTGGAAAAAAAAGTATAAGGGGAGGGGCTAGTTGCCCTTCGATCACCTTTTTATCTTAAAAAGGTGCTAGATTTTCCGATATCCAATCGAATGACCTGCTACAAATTTTATATACCCCCCCCCCCCTCTTCCTTTTATATGAAGTATCTCTGGGGAAAAAAATGAATAATCAAACATTAAAGCCTTATGGCCTGTCATATAGGAAACGCTATAGCGTTGCCTCTGATTCTTCCCATTTTGTCACTCAATTGAGGAGTATATGGTGGAATAGGGAACATTTTCTTATAGCCCATCAAAAGGTTGCTATTTGTTGGGGGGTTGTGGAGTTGATTCATCCTTTTCTACCTTTTTAAAGTCTTTTTTCTATAATTAATTAAAAAAACTTTTTCACAAAATACGCTTTTCAAAGAAAAGTAAAGAACTCCATTAAACCAAAAATGAGCAAAAAATAAAATCAAATAATCTACCAAGCTTGACACTACCACAAATCAGCATCGATAAATAAATGAAACCCAAAACGAACAGAAATTACAATAAATAACCGAGTCAAACTCAAAACGAGCAGAAATTAACAGGAGTAGGGCTTAAAACCCCTATGGCTTCCCAAGGCCAGAACATATTTTGGGCTTTACTGAAGAAATATAAATGTTTTTACTTTCATAACTTTAATAAATCAAATAATATTAACATTTTGATTACTAAATATCAGTATATGTATATTAAACTGACAATTCACTTTCATTTGTATTTTTTTCAGTAAAGTGCAAATTATGTTCTGGCTTTGGGAAGGCATAGGGGTTTTGAGCCCTAATCATGTTAGTTTCTGCTCGTTTGAGCTTGACTCGGTTATTTATTGTAATTTCTGTTCGTTTTGGGTTTCATTTATTTATAATATAAATTTCGACTACGTTGAACAAAATGGATATCTCAAAATTTTTATTGGATGTGTTTGGGAAAATAGTGGGCGTTAGAGGGCGGTTAGTTGCTCTTCAATCACTTTCGACTATTAAAAAGGGCTTTACCCGTTTCAATTTCAAATCGAATGAGCCCTTTTTGAAGTTTCTACGACAACTCTTTCTATAAAAACCTCATTTGCCCCCAGGGCAAAACTTACAACCCTTGCCCTGAGGGCTAGGGGGGTTTCATCCGCTGAGACATAATTTCCAGAACTTTCAACTAAGTAGAAAAAAATAACTATCTCAAAATTTTGATATTATGTGTTTGGGGAAATGGTGGGCGTGAGAGGGGGATTAGTTGCCCTCCAATTACTTTCGACTATTAAAAACGGCACTAGCTATTTCAATTTCCAATCGAATAAGGCCTTTTTGGAAGTTTTTAAGGCAACGCTTTCTAAAAAAAAACCTTATATGCCCCCAGGGAATAACTTACAGCCCTTGCCCAGAGGGCTTTGGGAGAGGGGTGTCATCCTTAAGGACGTAATTTCTAAAACTTTCAACTACGTTGAACAAAATGGCTATCTAAAAATTTGAATTGGATGTGTTTGAGGAAAAGATGGGCGTTAGTTGTCCTCCAATCACTTTCGACTATTGAATTTCCAATAAAATGCACCCTTTTTCAAGTTTCTACGACAAAGCTTTCAATAAAAACCTTATGTGCCCCCAGGACATAACTTCTAGCCCTTGTCCTGAGGGCTCTGAGGCCGAGGGGTTGTCATCCTCAAAGACCTAATTTCCAGAACTTACAACTACGTTGAAAAAAATAGCTATCTCAAAATTTTGATTGGATGTGTTTGGATAGATGGTAGGCGTGAGAGGGGAGTTAGATGCCCTCCAATCACTTTCGACTATTAAAAATGACACTATCCCTTTGGACTTCCAATCGAATGAGCCCTTTTTCAAGTTTCTATGACAAAGCTTTCAATGAAAACCTTATATGCCCCCAGGGCATAACTTATAACCCTTGCCCTGAAGACTTTGGGGGAGTATCCTGCTCAAAGGTATAATTTCCAGAACTTTCAACTACGTTGAACAAAACGGCTATCTCAAAATTTTGATTGGATGTGTTTGGAGAAATGGTTGGCGTGGAAGGGGTGTTAGTTGCCTTCCAATCACTTTCGACTATGAAAAAGGGGACTAGCAATTTCAATTTCCTATGGAATGAGCCCTTTTTGAAGTTTCTACGACAACACTTTATATAAAATCTTATGTGCCCCCAGGGCATAACTTGCAACCCTTGCCCTGAGGATTGTGGGGGGTTGTCATCCTCAAAGACCTAATTTCTAGAACTTTCAAGTACTTTGAACAAAATGGCTGTCTCAAATTTTTTATTGGATGTGTTTGGGGAAAAGGTGGGTGTGAGAGGGAGGACAGTAGCCCTTTGAATTTATAATCGAATGAGCCGTTTTCGAAGTTTCTGCGACAACACTTTCTATAAAAACCTTAAGTTTGAAATTTCCAGAACTTTCTACTACGTTGAACAAAATGGCTATCTGAAAATTTTGATTGGATGTGTTTGGGGGAATGGTGTGCGTGAGAGGGGGTTAATTACTCTCCGATCACTTTCGACTATTAAAAAGGGCACTAGCCCTCTCGATTTCCAATTGAATGAGCCCCCTTTGAAGTTTTTACGACAACTCTATCTGTAAAAAACCTTATATGCCCCCAGGCCATAACTTAAAACCTTTGCCCTAGGGGCTCTGGGGGACTTGTCATCCTTAAATACATAATTGTCAGAACTTTCAACTACGTTGAACAAAATGGCTATCTCTAAACTTTGATTGAATGTTTTTGGGGAAATGGTGGGCGTGAGAGGGGGGTTAATTACTCTCCACTCACTTTCGACTACCGTATTAAAAAGGCCAATTTGAATTTCCAGTCAAATGAGCCCTTTTACAAATTTCTACAACTTTTTATTTGAACCTTATATGCCCCAAGGGCATAACTTACAACAAGACCTAATTTCCAGAACTTTCAACTACGTTGAAAAAAATAGATATCTCAAAATTTTGTTTGGATGTGTTTGGAAAATTTTTTGGGAGAGAGGATGGGGTTAGTTGCCCTTCCATCACTGTCGACTATTCAAAAAGGGCACTAGACCTTTCAATTTCCAATTGAATGAGTCCTCTTTGAAGTTTCTACAGCATCGCTTTCTATAAAAACCCAAATATGCCCCCAGGCCATAACTTACGACCCTTGCGGGTTGTCATCCTTAAAGACCTAATTTCCAAAACTTTCAACTAAGTTGAATAAAATGGCTCTTTAAAAATTTTGATTGTCTGTGTTTGGGGAAAAGATGGGCGGTAGAGGTGGGTTAGTTGCCCTCAAATCACTTTGGACTATTAAAAAGGGCACTAGCCCTTTGAATTTCCAATAGAATTAGCCCTTTTTCAAGTTTCTACAACAAAGATTTCAATAAAACCTTATATGCCCCCAGGGCTTAACTTACAACCCTTGCCCTGAGGGCTGTGGGGGGGGGTTGTCATCCTCAAAGACCTTATATCCAGAACTTTCAACTACGTTGAACAAAATGGCTATCTTTAAATTTTTATTGGATGTGTTTGGGGAAAAGGTGGGCATGAGAGGGGGGTTAGTTGCCCTCCGATCACTCAACTATTAAAAAGGGCACTAGCCCTTTGAATTTCCAACCGAATGAGCTTTTTTGAAGTTTCTACGACAACGCTTTCTATAAAAACCTTATATGCCCCCAAGGCATAACTTACAACCCTTTTCCCTGAGGGTTGTGGGGGAGTGTCTGTAGCGATGAAAAAAATTTTGGCTGGCTATACTAAATGTGGTACTAAATACTGACCGCGTCAAGGCGATATTATGCCCAAAGGTCATGAACTTACACCTTGTAATTTCTCCGATAGCGCCGCTTATAGCGCTAAAGATTGTGCCAACAAGCCTCGCGCCACAGCAATGGGGAGTAAAGTAACTTTATGACCGCGCCACCCTCGATTATTGATAGAAAGTAACATGTGTAGCCATATACTGTGGCCTCGTCTCTTCGAGCTATCTGACGATCCGATTCCCTGGGAACGTTACCTTGGAGATTTTGCGAACTAATTACCTGTTATTATGCTAGATCCAGACATATAAAATGAAATAAACACAGATAAAAAAGGCAATAGATTTATTGAAACTTACATATTTAGGTGAACAGCAGTGGGTCACTCCAAATGACAATAACGGTGACCGAGATACACCATTCAAAGAATTGCAAGGAACGTACGCCAGAAAATTCTGTCTGAATGGTCCTGATTCTACTCTACGAATACTTTTAAAAAGCATTTTTTCCCTACTATCAAAGGTAGCTCTTCAGTCCTGCGCTGTAAGAACTGGCTCATAATTGGCCCGAGTGGTCCAAGGATGCGAACCTTTCGTCCAATAAATTCTTTTAAATATTTCTGATGATTCAAGCGTTAACACGGTTCTTACCATTTAAACTTCCTTAGAAATATTGAGTGTAGCATTTTTTGTTACTAATTATCTTAGCGAAATTCGAACCGACTAGCGTCGTTGTTTAACTGAAGCTAGAATGCAATTTCTCTTTTTGCTGATTAAGAATTTAGACTCTTGGAAGCGGTATTTGAACTCAATTAGGGGACGTTTAATTTCTGTCCGAATCATCTTTAGAAGGAAAGAATCTTTGTATTTTAAATATATCGCATTTTTCTCACGGTACATATTACCCTTCCCATCAATTAATGACGCCCCGTCCTTAGTAATTGCTTGCCTTTGGGCTTTTAAAATGTTCGCCATTTATTAACTATTTCTTCTACATAATTATTTTATATTTATGTTATGGGTTAATCAGGAGTGCTAAAAATTTTCTCTATTACTTTTCTTATTTTATTCTACATCCCTATCTAAAATTCATCTACCGGACTAAGATTATTCATGGTTCTAGGCTAGCTACTATACTAAAGATTTTTTTTTCTATGTCAAATATTGATTACTTTTACTCTTCCAACAAGGTTGGGGCTATTCTACCTTTACATAAGTTTTTTTGAATACTTTTTTTACAAGGCTTTTTTTTTTGCTGTCTATATGGCATACTACATTCTATCTACGCTATATTAAACGAATAACATGATAATACTACACCTAATTCTACTTGAATATCTAGCGGTACATACATGAATGATTTACAACACACAATATTATGTTTACCATTTTCACTGGTGACAAAAACAATTTCACTTGGACTGTTTGTTACGCAACGTTAATGATAGGATATTTTTGAGTTATCAAAGTTATTAAGAAGTAACATATGTAAATTCACATCTATTTCATCACCTTCAAGTCTTTAGTGTACTCCATCATTCTGTTGTAAATTATTGTCCTTCACTCTTTTTGTCTTGGCAAAAATTTTGAAGCATTTATGTTATGGTTTCTTCATGGAACAGTTCGAGCCTGATGTTCACACGACAAGTTTTCTCTAATTGTCAACTGGGAAATGATGATTCCCACTACAGGTGTTGGCATATGCTATCAGGGTTCATTCTCACCTGCCTTTTTTTTGATAGTTCATAGGGTGCCTTATCATTAAGGGGTCGAACACTGGGAGTGCGTTTATTTTCTTCTCAGCATATCATTTTTAGGATATTTTGAGGCACATAGAGAATGTATTCTCGCGTAAAATTGTTCATTTGTGCCTTTTATAAAATTGTTAGCTCATGGCTTGCGTCGATTAACCCTTGCGGTGATTCATAGGTTAATCACGGGGGAATTTGGAACGGGTTGACATCAAACTATAGTGACTCTTTTAACATATTGTCTTTAACTTCAACTTCAAGTATCTTCAAATATCTTCCAATATCATTTAACTTCAAATATCGTTAAATATCATTTAATTTCAAATATCATCACTATACAGTCAAATGATTCTGGGGTCCATAATGATTGTCAAAGGTGATATCTATGTATTTATATCTTGTACTGATCGATGGGGTTCTCAGAATTAAACTTCAAATAGTCTTTAACTTCAACTTCAAATATCTTCAAATATCATTTAACTTCAAATATCGCTAAATATCATTTAATTTCAAATATCGTTAAATATCATTTAATTTCAAATATCATCACTATACAGTCAAATGATTCTGGGGTCCATAATGATTGTCAAAGGCGATATCTATGTATTTATATCTTGTACTGATCGATGGGGTTCTTAGAATTAAACTTCAAATTGTCTTTAACTTCAACTTCAAATATCTTCAAATATCATTTAACTTCAAATATCGTTAAATATCATTTAATTTCAAATATCATCACTATACAGTCAAATGATTCTGGAGTCCATAATGATTGTCAAAGGCGATATCTATGTATTTATATCTTGTACTGATCGATGGGGTTCTCAGAATTTATGTGATTATATAGTTCTATAATGCGCTGGATACTGAGATTCAAATATAATGTTACCTGATACGTAATATGGCTCCTGGTCGAAGAAACAACGATCAAAGGTAACTGTTGTTTTCGTAGACGAAGCTGGGATGAAAATTGCCTGGAGTCTATGGTGAGTACTCTTCGTTGGTTGATATATGATGAAAATAGATGCTACTAGGTTGTATCTGTACTGGGCAACTCATTGTAATGCTCAATATCCAATGTGTCCATCCACTTCCTGTAATAAAAATAACGAGGCAGAATCACACGTTCTTTGAAGTAAATACTCATAGTACAAATAAGTCACGCATTAATTGGGTACATAAACCCGACGCTACGAGACAGAGTTAAATAAATACACCAATATTAGTACTCACAACGAAAATCTTTTTTTTTGGTTATAATAAAACGACATAATTTCCATTGGGAAATCTAAAACAGAGATGTCTTCAAATTTGTTTTGAGAACGGAAACATCGATAAAGGGCTTATATAATTCTCCAATACTTATTAAATAAACATAATTTACCCTACATTATTAAGTTTGAGGTCTAATTTTACAACATATTTCATGCCTGCATTGTTCACGCACGTCCGTGCTGTTTAAGAAACGAATGTTGCAGCGTCATAACCACACGGTTTTACGTAAACGATACTACAATGAGGGAACAAGACATAACAAGGACGAGTGGAGACCTCTATGCCCACTCGTTTTCTAATGTCTTCCCTATTTCTTGGCATAGGCGTTCTCATGGGGCTCCGGGTTTAACCTCTGCATTTCATCTATTTCCCCGTGTTCTTCTCTTGGTTTTCGTCTTCTTAGTCTTAGGATTTTTCCGTAATTAAAAGTCGATAGGGTTCTTATGGTCAGGGAGGTTGCGAATACGAAACATACGGCCAATGGTATGTTCCACCAAGAATTGGTCGAGAACAATCCGTACCTATTATCCACATACGTTAATCTTTGGTCTTCATTTTTAAATAGGGGAATCTGCGAATCTAATGCTTCTCTTATTTTTGTAAGCCTTATTGTCCCTTTATTCTTTTTTATTCTTGACCATATCGAGGTTTTTATTTCCTCGTTTTCTATATTGGGAATAGTGTACGACAGGTTGATCGCCTTGAAGTTAGTTATTTTGGGACTTATTATTTTTGTGCTAATTAATCGTGGTAATTAACGGTGTTCGGACGGTTGACTCTTTAGTTACGAGTCGACACCCTTGTTTTATGGCTATCGTACCCACATTTTGTAACAGTAATTCTGTTTTGTAACTTGGGTCTATTCTTTCCGTATTATTGTAACAAGACAAAGTTCCAACAGTTTCTCTTGGAACAGAGAATTATGATAGTGTTCATAAGTATGAACATGATCAGCTCATAATTAGTCGTTTCTGTACTGGTAGTTTTTTTTTCAAAACCCAGCAAATTAAAAGCTGCATGGGCCTTGAGTTCCTCCCCAGGCTTCCCACAAGACGTGGTCCAACGCCAGTTGTCGTCCTCAGTAGACCACGAGCTTCCTACCTTTCTATTTTTCTGTTCCAACCTTTCTATTATCCTTTGAAAGGGCATAGAAATAACACTAACAAAAATAAAACATCTTAAACTTAATCAAATCCTTAGTAACATAGACTAATTTAGTCTAAGGTGTGCAAAAAAAATTTTTTAATTGGGGGGGGGGGGGGAGTTGCTTACAAATGTTATCTCTGTTCTATTATACAAACATAGCAAAGCAAAACAGTTTGTCATTAACTTGAACTGTACCGAGTTTGTTTTTTTTTTACAGAAAATACGTCAGTATAGCAATCAAGGATGCTTGTTGTAACAAAACATTGAACGTAGATTTAATTAAACTGAAGTACTAAGGTATGTCTTATGTCTAGCTACAAAAATAAAACCTACATATGTTCATCCTCTCTCGCTCTTAAATAAATAGAACAACATGAAAAGAAAATTGACATTTTCAAATAAGCAGTTTTTAAGAACAATAGACAGACTTTTGACAACCTTTCTTAATTGTGTTGAATGGTATCTGTTTATAAAAAAAACAATAAGTTAAGTCTGATATTTGCCATCATTACAAATAACCCATAAAATTAATAAGCGCAAATAACGCGGATATTTATCCACTAGGGGACCTAACGTGTGCGAGGGGAGTCGACCCCAGCAATACAAATGACACTAGACCAAAAAAAAAATATATTCATGTATTTTTAATTATTCTCAAAAGAAAATAATAAGTAAGTATACTTCTTAAATAGTGTCAAAGGCAGGAAATAGCATAAAAAATTGCATAAAAACAACAAATTTTGATTTTACGCAATACTTGTCAATTCTAATATTCTGAGTTAGAAGATCAAAATCAAGTAGCCTTAATAAGGTCCATGTTTAAATATTTTTCAATGTAGCTCAATTATTCCCCGCCCCGCTTTCAACGCCTACTAATATATTAAGGCAATAGTTGTTTTTTCGTAAGGTTGCCTACCTAGTAGGCAAAATGTGCCACACAGGACCTAAAAACACTATTTGTCACCATCGGTCGACCACGAGCTTCTCACCTTGGGCCTTTCTCCCTGATCGCCGACGTTTTGATATCACTCGTATTAGTATTATTTTTTTTTATTATTAATATTTACTTGGTTAACTTTACTTGCACACTGTTAAATTTATTATGGTGGATCACTAGTTGATTTTCATAAGGCATTTGAAATTTTTCTTTACATTAATTAGGGATATTTCCATCTGTCAGGTTTTTTAATTGTTCTGCCTGACTGTGTCGTTATTTTCTCCTCTATTTCTTGCGGTTTTTTATTTTTCGGTTTTTCTAGCGAAATAAGGTCAAACTTTTTGTATTGTTTTTTCAAAAATTCTTGCCCTTTTAATTTCGTTTGTTTCCCGTGTGTGGCTGCTGAGGTCGGTCTTGATTTTCCTACTTCTTTAGCTACTATATGGTCTGATTCACCGTCAGACTCTTCAGAACTAGTTTCCGACGAATCCGGATTAGAACTTATAGAGGTGGCACTTTTTGAGGTATCACCTGCCCTTCCTTCGTAAATTTCTACTCCTCTGGAAGTAGAATCCTCTTAACAGGTGCAATAGGTGTCTACGTACTGCGCTTGAACTTGTTTTCAGTCCAAATGGTACTCTTAAGTATTCATATGAACCACATTCAGATGCTGAAAATGCAGTTTTATGGACATCCTTTTCGGCTATTTTCACTTGGTGGTAGCCTTGGGTAAGGTCCAAGGAAGTAAAAATTTTGTTTTTGCTTGAAATTGAGTCAACAATTTCATCTATTCTTGGTAGAGGAAATTTATCGCTAACTACTTTTTTGTTGAGGGCTCTGTAATCTACTACGAGTCTAAGATCTCGATTCTTTTTTGGTACTAAGATCACTGGTGCACTATACGGACTTATACTTGGGCGTATAATTTCATTTTTTTCTAATTCATGGATTTTATTTTTTAACCATTCTTTGTGCTTATATGGCACACGATATGGCTGTTTCGCTACAGGATTACCGGTCGTTAAAATTGAGTGTTCATAAAACGGTATTATCCCGATGTCATCTTCAGATGCAGAAAACACATCTTTAAAATTCCATAATAATTCGCATACTTTTTTCTTAAGTTTCAAGTCCGTAATATGATCCATATTAAATTTGTTTAAAAATTGCGATTTAGTTAAAGGATATTTGTTATTTGAAGTTTTAATACCGTTAACTAGGTTTCTTTTAGAATTTTCCCATGTATTTAAATCATTCTCCGTTAAAACTTGGATTTGAACTAAACACGTCCCCTTTTTAATTGTAATTGTATCATTCTCATGGTTATTGGTTACCCAAATAAAACCTTCTCCTTTGTCCTCGCATAGCAGATTTTCGGGTATTTCAGATGGGGTCGCGAACCATATTTCGCATTTGCTAACCACCGGCTCAATCATCTGTGATATTTGAATTTTTTGCATCGTTTTGGGAGGGACTTTTGTTTTCCTTATCGCGAATCCGTAATATTTCTCTTTATTTTCATTGTTTATTAGATTCATACTGGCGCTATGCTGCGCCATTGCGGCATCTTGCGGCGTCACGTTGGGTTTTACTATGTTCTTCCATAATTCCGCTATTTTCTTAATTTCGTTTGACCTGTACTGTCGCATATCTCCTATTTTTATTTTCGCAGATTCAATGCTTTTATTATTGAAATTTACTTCATTTCTGCAATGTCTCTCAGGGTAATTGAACAAATTTCCAATTATGCCATGTCTTTGCGAGACATGAGGTTCAAAATACTGCGACATTATACCACCAGAAATTTTGTTTACTATTACGTTGTCTTCGTAACCTCTGTCACGATTTCTTAGGGTAGAAATTTCTTCCCCTACCTTAGCTGGGTAGACAAGCTTTTCATTAGCCATGTCTAATAGTATTATATTAGACCTTAGAAAATTTGCGCCTATAATAGCCTCATATGGAAAGTTATCGCATATTATAAAATTTGTCTTAAAGGTCCTTTTGTCTCTTTTTATGTTTAGGCAAATTGAACCTTTTGCATTCAATTTATGGCCTGTCACACTTGTTAAATTGGGATTATTAGGGTTCCTCTGTTGCCTAATGTGCAGAGGCAACATATTAAATACGCACGAGTCTATGATATTTACAGTAGCTCCGCTGTCAACTAAGGTCATAAAATAAACGTTTTCTACAAAAAAATCGTTGAATATAGGTAATTTGTTAATAATATCACTACAAGACGGAACCACTATTGTTTTGGACCTATTAAATATACTGGGCACCATCGGATTCCAATTTATATTTCTGAGGGGCCTGAAACGTTTCCCTGATGATTTATTTCATGTGTCGGTGCCTGTAATAGGTATTCAGACGTATGAGGATCCGTAGGCATATTTAATTGATTTACATCTGCCTGCCTTTGCTATGTATTATTACGGTAACTTGGGTGTCCTGCGTCAGTGCCGCTTGCTGGCACTGATTGCCAATGCCGTTGGTTTGCAAAATTTTCATTTTTGTCGGCAAATTTTCGTGATTTCTATATGGCATTCTTGCATTATATTGGCCTTGGCGAGTATTTGGGTTTTCAAATCGGTAATTAATTTTTCTGTTGGGGGGAGGGTTATACAAATCCGACCGGTGCTAAAATTTGTTCTTCTGAACAAATGGTTGTCGTAATTTTGCGTATTACCGACAACAATTCGTGGTATGCGATTTGGGACATAACGGCACTCTCTCGCGATATGGCCAACACGATTACAATTATAGCACCTTATTATTGTAGGGCTATTTCCGTAATTAGATTGTTTGACAGGCTGAAAACGTACTGTTTTCTGCCTAGCGAGTTCTTGCGTTTTATTTCTTTGTGGTATTGGGGAGTTATCCCTTGAAAAGAAATTGGGGGATGTCTGATCGCCCTTGAAGATTAGGTTCGTGTTTGAATCGCCTAGGCTATTTATTTTTGCTTTACTATGATTAGCGATCATCGTATCAACTTCGATCAATCGCTCTACCTCCTGAACTGCAAGATCCAACGTCTGAATATTTTTGGATATTACCACTCTATATAGTTTTGGGGGTAGCCCTTGCAAAAAGGTATTTAGTAGGACTTTTTCATACAGTTGCCCAGAACCACTTCCATATTTTGCCTCTACTGAAATGCGTATATTATCAAGATATTCTCTTATATTTTGTGAATAGTCAAAGCTCACCGTTCCGTGTTTCAATTTATTTATGGAACTGGTTTCTATAAATCTATCTTTAAATGCTTTTAACAATTTACCAACCGTGTTTATTGGCAAGTTGGCGTTATTGCCTATGGTATGTTGTATCTGTTTTAGGAAGGTTAAGGCCTGGCCTTTTAATCGTAGTAGGAGCATGCCGACTAACGCTCCTAGGTCTGTTTTTGTTAGTTGTACAAACTGGGTCAATTGGATATTAAATTCGTCAATATCTGATTGACCATTGTACTCCGGGATAGATTTCGCTATTTCTATATTTTTCGCGACTAACTTTTGCACTATTAATAAGTCATTAAGGTCGTCCGCCATTTTTTTGGAATCAATTCAAGATAATTTTTTTTTCACATAACCTATTTTGGGGGAGGCTATTATCTCCTATGAGATGTCCAAAGGGTTTCCCTGTAGTAGCTTAGCGGCAATAGGCCTAATCACTTTACTTATACGTCTGATCTCTCTAATAATTGAATTCAAATTATACGGTTTATAGCGTAATTAGTCCGCAAGTATTCCTCCAATTTCCGACTGCGCCATTTGTAGCGATGAAAAAATTTTTTGCTGGCTATACTAAATGTGGTACTAAATACTGACCGCGTCAAGGCGATATTATGCCCAAAGGTCGTGAACTTACACCTTGTAATTTCTCCGATAGCGCCGCTTATAGCGCTAAAGATTGTGCCAACAAGCCTCGCGCCACAGCAATGGGGAGTGAAGTAACTTTATGACCGCGCTACCCTCGATTATTGAGAGAAAGTAACATGTGTAGCCATATACTGTGGCCTCGTCTCTTCGAGCTGTCTGACGATCCGATTCCCTGGGAACGTTACCTTGGAGATTTTGCGAACTAATTACCTGTTATTATGCTAGATCCAGACATATAAAATGAAATAAACACAGATAAAAAAGGCAATAGATTTATTGGCACTTACATATTTAGGTGAACAGCAGTGGGTCACTCCAAATGACAATAACGGTGACCGAGATACAACATTCAAAGAATTGCAAGGAACGTACGCCAGAAAATTCTGTCTGAATGGTCCTGATTCTACTCTACGAATACTTTTAAAAAGCATTTTTACCCCACTATCAAAGGTAGCTCTTCAGTCCTGGGCTGTAAGAACTGGCTCATAATTGGCCCGAGTGGTCCAAGGATGCGAACCTTTCGCCCAATAAATTCTTTTAAATATTTCTGATGATTCAAGCGTTCACACGGTTCTTACCATTTAAACATCCTTAGAAATATTGAGCGTAGCATTTTTTGTTACTAATTATCTTAGCGAAATTCGAACCTACTAGCGTCGTTGTTTAACTGAAGCTAGAATGCAATTTCTCTTTTTGCTGATTAAGAATTTAGACTCTTGGAAGCGGTATTTGAACTCAATTAGGGGACGTTTAATTTCTGTCCGAATCATCTTTAGAAGGAAGGAATCTTTGTATTTTAAATATATCGCATTTTGCTCACGGTACATGTCCTCAAAAATATAATTTATTTCTGGAAATCAACTACGCTGAACAAAATGGCTATCTCAAAATTTTAATTGGATGTGCTTCGGGAAATTGTGGGCTTGGAAGGGGTGTTAGTTGCCTTCCAATCATTTTTGACTATTAAAAAGGGCACGAGCCACTCCAGTTTCCAATTGAATGAGCCCTTTTCGAAGTTTCTACGACAACTTCTTCGATACGAAGTGCCCTGGTCTAAAGGAAAAAATAATAAATAATACATTGCGCCAACATCGTTCTTATATGCCCCCAGGGCATAACTTAAAACCCTTGCCCTGAGGGTTGTGGGGAAGTATCCTCCGCAAAAACATATTTTCTATCTGGAAATCAAGTATGCTGAACAAAATGGCTATCTCAAAATTTTGATTGGATTTGTTTGGGGAAATGATGGGCGTGGAAGGGGTGTTAGTTGCCTTCCAATCACTTTCGACTATTAAAAAGGGCACAAGCCACTCCAATTTCCAATCGAATGAGCCCTTTTCGAAGTTTCTACGACAACTCCTTCGATATGAAGTGCCCTGGTATGGAAAAAAAAATAATACATTGTGCCAACATTGTTCTTTACTTAGGCAGCGCGATTGCGCTGCCTATGATAGATTCACTTATATGTTTTTATTCAGTTACCCTTTCACTGTTAAATACTGTTAAATAGAGATGGTTTCTCGTCAGAGTACTTACGGAGTATTCATAATTTAGAGAGCTATTTGCCGGGAACTTAACTCTTTTGTCCTTTCATGTTTTATTCTGTCTACTTTACCCTGAATTTGTGAATCTTTTAGTATTAAATTAAAAAAAAAACTTTCTGTCTACTGAAAGTAAGGAGTAATATTAAAACGAACAGAAATTAGTCCGTATATGACTGGGGCTTCCCCCCCCCCCCTCAATATCCCTCTCTTCGTGCTAAATATTTTTGAGAACTTTTAAAAAAGGTTCTGACTCTAAATACATGGCCCTTGTGTTTCAGGAATTGTTCTTAAATAATTGAGACAAAAGGTCGAACTTCAGCGTAAAGAGCAGGGTATTGAGGAGGGGGCAGCCCGCCCCCATCATATGCCGATTAATTTCTGTTCATTTTACATTTTAATGTTGGTCCTTACTTTCAGTAGAAAAGAACTTGTTTTTTATTTAATATAAAAAGAGGGGATTTTCCCCTCTGTGGAAAATCTCCCACGAAAAATTCCTCCATAGCAAGTTCCTCCCATGTAAAATTCTTCCGCCGGCAAATTTCCCCCAGAAAATTCCATCCTCGCAGCAAATTTCCCCCCAGAAAATTTCTTTCTTACGATTCCGCCTCAAAAATACTCCTTAGCATGCTTTTATTTGAAGAAAGGCATGTTTTTATTTAATTTCTGATACTTTTTAAGGTCATGGGGGGGGGGTCTCCTGTGTGTGAAAAATATTTCCCGGAAATCCCCCTATCCCCCAATAGGAAGTTTCTTCCGCAGGAAATTTTTCTCTGGAGAATTTCTCCCGGTGGTAATTCCCCCTTGGAGACTTTCTTCCGTGGAAAATCCCCCTGCCACGTAAAAGTCCTCCTATAGAATTCCAACTCCGCTGAAAATTTCCCTCGGACAATTGGATGACTTTTGTGAAAAAAGGGCATGGGAGGGGAGCTAGTTGCCCTCCCATGTTTTTGGTCACTTAAAAAGGGCACTAGAACTTTTAATTTCCATTTCAATAAGCCCTCTCGCAATATTCTACGACTATGGCCTTGATACGATCATCCCTGGTTAAGGAAAAAAATAACATAGAAACAAATAAACGCGCATCCATGATCTTTCTTCTGGCAAAAGTTAGAAAATTCCACATTTTTGCAGATAGGGGCTTATGTACATATAAGCATACCATATTTATAAACGATCAATAATTGCATAAATATTTGTCTGTGTATTTTCTCTCGAAAACGGCTCCATATTTTTTCGGGAAAATTGCCATCGTGGTAAAAAAAAATGATTTAGATAGGTCAGAAGTTTGAGAAAATTTGTTACGAGTCTTGATTCTTGAAAAAAAAACTATTTATGTGAGTGACGTCATTTTTATATACATCAGTATTGCAATGACGTTGTCACGCTTATGTTGAAAAATTGAAGTTTTTCATGTATGGAGAAGTAAATTAAATTGCTTAAAGAGCAAAAAACTGGGCCCGGTACTATATGTATATATAATATATATATTATTATTATTTATTGGAAAACCCGTCATACAAAAAAGGAAAAGACGGAGCAATAAGCAAAAAAAGCAATACACATAAACTTAGGAGTTATACATGTGGTTTTTAGTGACGAACGCTGGAGCTAAGATCTAAATCAGCTCTTAGAATAAATTCCACAAAATGAGAAAGAAAAAAATCGATTATACACTGCTCTGTAGGTACGCGACATGTTTCTTTTTTTTAGGCTCCTAAATACTGAACAAGCATAAAGGAAGAAAAAAGTAGCAAAATGAGGATGATTGTCAAATTTAAGCTAAATTAGTTGTTCCAAATATTTTTGAATCGAAAATTGTTCCTCTAAACTGAAAAAAATTGCTACTGATATTTTAAATCTATCGATGGTTTTCAACGCTTGGAGTATCGAGGTAATTTTTTTCAATGTGTTAATACCTGTGTTTTCCTGAAAATCCTAAAGCCCCTATTTTATTTTCTAGTTGAAAGTAGATCCATTCCAAGCAAAGGCTTACGTTACATGGTCTTCTAAATCTGTGTTGGGACAGTACGTCAAAACGCTTATGGGCACACTTATAAATGACTAAGTGAACTAGTAATACGCTGAAGTTGGATGGGCTACCATAGAATTATGGTTAGAGCAGTATGCAAGTAGCTTCAGTTCAATAACTCCATTCTGTATTTTCAGTTGTCTCTTAAAGCTCAAGAGTGGTTGTTTATAGAGAGGAAACACTAGTTTTTTCCTTTTTTTCTTAAAGCAAAACAACCTTAAATATGTTGTATTCAGATATCCTTCATTGGAGCGTTCTAACTCGTTAGGTTTATGGCCCAAGTGTAAGATTTTGGTTTGTTATTTTCTAATATTCTACAGGTTAATGTTGCAACGTTAGATGACAATTTTGCGATAATTTGATAGCTGATATTCACTTCAATCCATTTACTGAATTATATATTAAATTTGCTGTGCGTTTTTTAGATTGAAAAATACCTTGAAAACAAGTCAGAAAAATGCGAAAATTGTCATATTGTTAAAGAAAGTTTATTTCGCTCCCTGCAAAAACTCTAAGTAGTATCACAATTCTTGCTCAGGGTATGAATAGATTTGAAACTAGCAATTGCAATGATATAAGTATCTTTTCCTTTGGTGCAAGTTATAGCTGTAGCTTTGTCACGAAATCGCATATTTCAATGGGAACATGAACCCCAAATAGTAAATAGTGGATATTTTTTTCATTTTTTTTATATAAATCTTGCCAATTTTTTCTAGCATGATTTCTGCCGAGCTTTAGAAGCTGAAGAAACTAGCGGGAAAAAGTTCAGAGTAGATAGGTGGCTAAGAAAGGAAGGCGGAGGAGGTGTGACATGTGTCATGCAGGAAGGTGAAACCTTTGAAAAGGCCGGTGTTAACGTTTCAGTTGTTCACGGTACGCTTCCAAAAGGTGCGGTTGAGCAAATGCGTGCTAGGTAATATAAGTCTTCTTTTCATACTTCCACTAGGGCACATAATCGCTTTTTGGACAATATGTTCTTGAAGTTTTATTGGAACTCCTATGTTAAAGCGCAGAAACGGAGCCTGTCAAAACCGCAGAATTTTCGCTTTTAACAAATTAATTTAATTTAAAAATGATTGACTATTAATGCCCACGTGGTCACACTCTTCTCTGGAATACCGTGACGTCCGAGTTTCAAGTATTTACTCCGTTCAATCCCAAAAAGTGTATTTGTATTTTTCATTTGAGAATATACACAATTTTACATCAAAGAACAACGATCAGTTTACGCAATTGTTGCTTTAATGAAAAATAAATTTACTTTGCATAAAACAATAAAATATTCTAAAATAGGAACTAAAAATACAAAATATTCAAGAAACAGTCTTGAACTTGAGCCGCGTTTTCAGGCTCAACGGGTTCGAACACGGGTTGTTCTAGTCTAGTTTCAAGTTTTTCGTTTATCGTCTAGTTTCAGCGGGTTCGAAGTTTCAACCCCGTGTTTGATGCACTAGATGCACTGATGCAC
>JAQQPU010002789.1:5765-23257 GCA_029168905.1 Artemia sp. Kazakhstan ARC1039 | reverse complement strand
AGGTTTGGTTTTTATATTTTTATCAGTTTTATTCTGCACTGAGGACGGTCAAGCTGAGGTCTTGACCGAAATATTTGATAATTTTTCAATTTTTTCACTGGCTGTTAATTGTCCTCGTTTTCTTCCTTTCCTCGCGATTTTTTGTTTTATAGTTGTTCTAATAGTAGTAATAGTACTAGTAGTAGCAGTTTTAGCAATAGTAGTGGTAGCAGTTGTAGTAGTAGACGGAGCTGTATGTACATAATGCCTTATGGTTTGTTCAAAATCTCCCTAAACATGCCCTGAAAGTTTCAACTTAATGCCCTAACTGTTCCTGGGACATTTCTGATACATCTTTTGACAACCTTTATCCACAGATGGAGTTTTGATTTAGTACGACATCCCCTCAGCATTTCCTAAAAGTTTCATCTTATTACCCTTAACCTTAGTAATAGTAGTATTTATAACAGTAAAAGTAATAGGACTAGTAGCAGTAGTAGAATACAAATAGTGCTATTTTGAAAATTCAACATCCCAAAACACATAGTATGTTTTTCGATTCAATCTAAAATCCCCCTCGACATTTCCTGAAAATAATAGTGTGTTTCAATTTAGTTCAACATCCACCCCAAGATTTCCTGAAAGTTTCGCCCCAATACCTTTAGCTTTAGTATTAGTAGTGGTTGTTGTAGCAGTATTAGTAGCAGTTGTAGCAATAGCAGTAGCACTGCACATTTTGCCTTTTGGTTAGTTCAAGATCACCCTTAGCATGCCTCGATAATTCACCTTAATACCCTAAACGGTTCCTGAGATGTTACTGATACGCTCTTTTGACAACTTGCATGCACAGAGTGAGTTTTGATTTAGTTCAACATCCTCGTCAAAATTTCCTAAAGGTTTCACCTTAACAACCTTAAACTTAGTAAAGGTAATATTTACAGCAGTAACAGTAGTAGTATATTGCACGTAGTGTCTTTTTTGGTTCAACATCCTCCTCAATATGCCCTAAAATTTCAACTTAATACTCTAATTCTTTTGGTTAGCTCAATATCCCCCTCAATATGTCTGAAAAGTGTCAAATTAAACACTCTAAGATGTTCCTGATATGCTGCTGATTTTGGTAACCTGCGTACACGTAGTGTATTTTGTTTTAGTTCAGCGCATCCCTCAAAATTTCCTAAAATTCTGCTTTCCTTAACCTTAGTAGAAGGATAAGAATAGCAGGTTAAGTAGTAGCAGTTGTAGTAGCAGTAGTAGTAGAAGCATACACATAGTGCCTTTCGGTTGGCTCGGCAATCCCCTCAACATGCCCTGAAAGTTTCTATTTAATACCCTAAGCCTTTTCTGAGAAATTGCTGACATGTTCGTTCGATAAAATGCATGCGCATAGTGTGTTTTGATTTTGTTCAACATCCTGCTAAGCTTCCCCTGAAAGTTTCACCTCAATACCCTCAGCCTCAGTAGTAGCAATAATTTTTGTAGTTGTAGTTGTATTTTCAGAATGCACATAA
Source organism: Artemia sp. Kazakhstan ARC1039 (assembly GCA_029168905.1). NCBI lineage: Eukaryota > Metazoa > Arthropoda > Branchiopoda > Anostraca > Artemiidae > Artemia > Artemia sp. Kazakhstan ARC1039. The sequence goes on along the minus strand of JAQQPU010002789.1, from coordinate 21,767 downwards.
TCTCTTTTTCTTTGTTCACTATCCCCTTCAACATGCCCTGAAAGTCTCAACTGAATAGTATAAGGCTTTTCGTTATTTAAACATCCCCCTCAGATTGCCCTGAAAGCGTCAACTTAATACTTCTAGATATTCCTGAGATATTGCTGATACTTCCTTTTGTTAACCTGCATGCACGTAGGGTTTTGATTTAGTTCAAGATCCACCTCAACACTTCCAGAATTTTTCACCTTAACCCGCTTACCCTGAGTAGAAGTAATCGACTAGCAGTAGAAGTAGTAGTATTAGCAAGCCCACGGTGCCTTGGATTAGTTCAACATTTCTGTCAACGTACCCTGATGCAGCCGTTCCTGAAATATTCTGACACACCTTTGTGACAAACCTTACTGGTAGTAGTAATTTTAGTAGTAGTAGCATGCACTTGCTGCCTTTGGTTAGTACAACATCCCCCTCTTCATGTTCTGAATGTTTAAACTCAATGCTCCCTTTCGTTAATATGCATGCGCAGTGTGTTCTGATTTAGTTTAACCCCCCCCCCTCTAAAGATTCCCTGGAAGTTTTACCTTAATACTATTTTTTTTATTATTAACAAGAGGGTAGTAGAAAGGTATTATCCTCTGTAGTAGCAGTAATCATAATAGTAGTGGTAGCAGTAGATCCTGTTCCTGAGATATTGCTGATATACTCTTTTAACAACCTATACGCACATAATGCCTTTTGATTTAGTTTAACATCCGCCTAACCATTCCCTGAAATTTTCCTCTTAATACCAGTAGCCTCAGTAGTGTCTGTAATCACAATACTACAACTACTACTACTAAAAAATCACCGCAGCACCAAGCCGCATGAGGCCAACACAGCACCCAACGCTCCTCCTCCTAACCCATCTATTCAGCCCTTGACGGTTTGCCGAAAAGGACAATCTTCGGCGATCTGTCATCCTTCATCCGGCGAATCGTGCCCAAGCCATCTCAATCGTTCTCTCATTATATCCCTAGAAAGTGGGATTGAACCTCACTTTTCGTACAGCCTACTGTCGGAAATACGGTCAGTCAGCTGGGTACCCAGAATAATCCGTCGGCAATTTCTGAGGAAAACATCTAGCAAATCTTCATCCACTTTTCGGAACGCCCATGCTTCAGAACCATTGATCACTTTCATCACTATAGCTTCCAATATTCTAATCTTAGTTTGCAGACTTATCTTCCAATTCTACCAAACTTTTTTCAACTTTGAAAAAACACCCTGAGCCTTGGGTATTCTACTTTTAACATCTTCACTGGTCCCATTGTCTTTACTAAGAATACTACCAAGGTAAGTAAAGATGCCCACCTGATCAATCTTTTAGATACCCAACGTCACCTTTTGATCTTCACTTATTCTAAGCCTTAGCGACTTAGTCTTCTTAACATTTTGTTTTCAAACCTATTCTAGCACCCTAAACTCGCAAAACCTCTAAAAGTCCATTCATTTTCCTCACGCTTTCATCTAGTAAGCATAATCTAGGTCTAGGAAATTTTTTCCTCTTCATTTGATTCCGTGGTCTCCCAATGCCTTTCCTGTGCTCCTTAAGACAAAGTCCACCAAAATGATCTATAAAAGGGGGATAGAACACAACCATTTTTAAATCCTTATTTAATACGAAACCAGCTGCTAATCTCATTTCCTACCTTAACCATGTGAAGTGTGGGATATGTCTCTAAAGAATACCGTCTTATTGGTCCCCAGTTGGGGGTGATCAAGCCTCCATGAGGACAAGCCCTTGGGTATCGTGATAGGTAGAGTTCGTATCTACTCAAGATGGTGCTAAAACTACTTTAATATACAAATAAACAAAATACAATACTATGCACACTCGTGAACAGTCTTCTTGAAGCTGTAGAGAATCCGAGCTATGGTCAACTTGAATTGGCTGGTACAGTTGATTTGGGGGTGGCTGCTGCACACTCCAAGCTCGCCGTCTATAGGTGGCTAGTGGAGGTTATTGTTAAACGCTCCCAGCTCACTGTATATTAAGAAAGGTGGAAGTTGCTCGAATTCTCCCAGTGGTGTTTCTCTAACACTTGTCACTGTTGGTTTCCAAAGCTCAACTGTCCACAACTTGTGTCTTCCCCCCCCCTCTTCTCTTCCAGATGCCAAGTATAGAATTCTGGTTCCATGACCCCCAAAGTAGTCTCTCATTGGCTGGCAAGTTTTGGTCATGGTAAACCACTACCTTGAAGAGCTAAGAACGCGGAAAACAAACACATACCAAAAATATACCCTTAAAGTAGAACGTGCACTAAAATAACGCATACCAACAATATACCCTTAAAGTAATAAAACAGTAAATACTAGAAATACACTGATATCTAACTTGCATAAGCCTAGCTACAATCTTTACTACGTCAGCAGTATTATTCTCGTACATAACACTGATCACTTTAATGCCTTTGTCTGGTATACCATACAAGGATAAGACCTTCGGTAAAGCTCTTCTGTCAATAGAATCGAACGCTTGCTCATAATCTATAAAACTGAGGACCAAAGGTGTTTGGTAACTCCGGCACTTTTCAATTATTAACCTAAGAGTGAAAATTTGGTCGACACATCCTCTACCCTTTCTAAAACCACACTGTTCTTCTCTTATCACTTTGTCTACCGCATCTCTTAGTCTGAAAACTATCATCGTACTAAGTAATCTGCTACCTACAGAGACCAGGCTATTGTCTCGATAATTACCACGCTCATTCTTATCACCTTTCTCATACAATGGCTTAATTAGGGTTTTACTAAAATCACTATGTACTTCCCCCTTTTTAAAAATCTTATTCATAATCTTCAGTAACGTATTTCTACCCTCAGAGCCACCATATTTAAGAAACTCATTTACCACAGTATCAGCACCTGGGGCCTTATTATTTTTTAATCCTTTTAGTACTGTTGTTTTTATATGATCTATCACTCAGATAGTTCTTGTACAAGCCACTTCTCCTCTCTATTGGGCATAAAGATCTTTACTAACATTCCTAGCTGCGTTCCTAAATCTCTTCCCTAAGACACCATCATCAACTTCACAAATTATTTTGCGAAAATTATTCCATTCATCTTCCACATTATCAAATTTTAAACTCTCTAGTTTAGTATTCAACTGCTCCTGGAAAGTTTATGTCAAATTCTCATCCTGGAGTCTACCAACATTGTAACTTCCCAAGAGGTAGTTACTCTTCCAAAATTTTAGCTTTAAATCAACCCTAGTCGCTTCTAGATGGTGATCTTTACTTTTATATTCAATAACAGCATTCCTGTACATCCTAGTATCTTGTATTGATCCTACCAGTCTTTGGTTTGCAATAACATAATAAGGTTTGCTGTCTTACCATAACGTGAATGCCACCTTAACTTATGGGCCGTTTTATGACCAAACACTATATTGATTATAACTAGGTTGTTATACTGACAAAACCGCAGCAGTCTGTAGCCATTACTGTTTTCCCTTCCTACGCCAAATTTACCTAGGCTAGAATACCATCTATCCCTATTTCTACCGACCTAGGCGTTAAAATCTCTTAATAGAAACACCGTGCTTCTGCCTGGGACCCTGTCTATTTGCTCCTGTAACTGTAGATAAAATTCAGCTGAGTCACTAGGACTCAGCTGACTCGTCTACGACTCAGCTAGGACTCGTCAGTCGGTTCTACAGGGGCATCTACTACTATACCTGATACCATGAACTTTTTAGTCATAAAATGAGTGATTAGCATTCTATTATTAATATCTTCCCAGCCTAAACAAGACTTAGCAGCTTCCTTATTCATCATTAGCCCTACTCTCTGTCTATGTAACCCATCCCTCCTGCCTGAGTAAATACATATCACCTAATTTCATGCTTCCCACCCATGGGATATGAGTTTGATGAAACTCCTAATAAGTCCTATTCAAATCGTCTGAATTCGTCAGTCAAAATATCGATACAATAGTTATTTTTAACGTCGTATCATTCCAAGTTCCAATTTTGATATTCTTTAAATTATTGCGACAGTTGTGGCATCAGGAAAAGCAATGGTCCCGGATACCAGTGCAGGACGAGGACCAACACATATTTTCAGTCTACACCGAATCGTAATCGTAATACCCATAGTAATAGTAGTAGTCTGCACATAATGCCTTTTGGTTGGCTCAACAGCTCCCTCAAAATGCCCTGAAACTTTCAAGTTAGTTCATTAAGCAGTTCTAGTGAGATACCTAATAAGTCTGTTTTGACAACCTGAATGCACATAGCGTTTTTTTTTTTTTATTTGTTCACCATCCCCTCAACTTTGCCTGGAAGATCGTGCCTTCAACCGTCGCAAATATAGCGTGATCTTGCCTGGCGTGAATTTCCTCTGCTCGTTACGGTTGGCATGTTAGGCATTTTGCCCTATTTATTGACGGACCCTGGCCATCGGCCCCCGAAAATACAGAGTGGTATCACCACCCATTATAACCACTGACTTCTCGGAACGTCACATTTTCGTTCTTATTTTTATTTTTAATTTTTTACGTGTATTTTTAAGATTTTTTTTTTATCATGATTCTGCATGAACATTCAAATATACTTTTTTTGGCTGAAAAATTTTGATTTGCGATGATTAGTTAGACTCCTTGTCGGTAGGTGAGTCTATTGGAGATTTTGCGCATATTTGCATCGGAATTGCTCTTTTGTGTCAAACAGCATTTTGGAATATAAAAGATCTCTTAGCTTTGCTTAAGACTCGCCGTGAAAGAAAGTGTTTTAGTAGAAGCTTTACAAAAAGAAAATAATATTTTGTTTTTTTACATTTTCAAAGATGGAATAATTCTTGGTGCTGTAATTTCTTAATCTTACTGTAGCAAATCAGGAAAATAGCTGATTGAATGGTTAAATTGTTATTCTATCCTAGACACAATGTCCGCAAATATTGGTTAGGGCTATTCTTTGTGACTCATAAATTAGTCCTATCAACTTAAACTATTTTAGTTCTTCCGCCAAATAGAAACACATTTTGTTTCAGTATTTTAATTTTTAGCTGTTAAGTTGTAAAATGCTATAATTTATTTAGCGCCTTTTTTAATCTTTTATGTATTAAGAGGCAAGAATTTGAGAGATAAGCAAGTTCTCGGAAACATGTTCCATCTGGCAAATGATGTTATTGCTTCTGGTCACAACGTGTTGTCAGTCACGTGTCGGTTTTTTTCCTTTAATCTTTATTACATTTTATTTACCGTTTCTTTATGACAATTCCTTGTTATACTTTAAATAGTAGCGTCCTGCTCCTATGTAATTGAACTTTATGCCGTTTTTACTTTCTTGCAAATACCTTATCACTTTTAGAACTTTAGACATTTTAATTTTTTAATTTGAAATCTATTTTTCATCTGCTGAAACTGATAGCTGATATATAAACTTTCAATGTAGAACCTTTAAAATTTTATTTTTAAAAGTAGAAAAGGTAAAAGTGATGAATCACGGAGATAAGAGCTGAAAAAGAACGGGAAAAGGTTAGATGAACTCACCAGCAAGTAGTACTTTCGATAATCGGGAACCGAAAAAAGTGTGGGGGAAGGGTTGAAGACCTTAGTAAACTATAAACGTCAAATATTGTTAGTTTGAGTGATGCGTCTTTTCTTTGTTGGCAGAGATGGTTAACAAATCTTTAAAGACTTTAGCTCAACAATAGTATAACAGCAAAACAAAGATACAATATCAAGTTTTTTTTTATTACATTTTCGCGTATTTATTCTCTAAAATAACCTTGAGGTAGCACAATAGATTAATACTCCGGTTGACAGTACGGGGCAGAGGGATCAATCCCCTCTGCACTAAAGTTGGGCGATAGGCATGGTACTTGTCGGTATAAAAAAAGGTTCCGGCAACTGATGCGTCGATTCGACGCCCTATGTGCCTCCAATGGCTCTGTAAGATGTTTGCTCTTTTTTTCCTCTCTATAGAATTTAGACTTATATTCAATGTTCAAAAAAATTTGGTAATTACTGACATTTTGTTATTTAGTAATAGAGAAATCGAAAAATAATTAAAGTCGTTTTTAAAATCATATTCCATAATTAATTTTACTCGACAAGGAAGGTTGTGTTTTTCTTGTCTAATGCCTGTGTATTCTTGTAAAATTTCAGGAAATCTAAACTAATTATGGGATACCTGATTGGCAGTATCATAGGCTGCGTAATAGCGCTGCCTAAGTAAAGAATGATGTTGGCACAATATATTATTTATTTTTTTGTTTCCATATCCGGGCACTTCGTATCGAAGGAGTTGTCGTAGAAACTTCGAAAAGTTCTCATTCGATTGGGAATTCAAAGGGCTAGTGCCCTTTTTAATAGTCGAAAGTGATTGGAGGGCAACTAGCCCCCCCCCCCTCCCACGCCCATCATTCCCCCAAACACTTCCAATCAAAATTTTAAGATAGCCATTTTGTTCAGCGTAGTTGATTTCCAGATAGAAAATATATTTTTGAGGAGGACACTCCCCCACAACCCTCGGGGCAAGGGTTTTAAGTTATGCCCTGAGGGTATGTAAGAACGATGTTGGCACAATGTATTATTTTTTTTTTTTCCTTTAGAGCAAGGCACTTCGCATCGAAGAAGTTGTCGTAGAAACTTCGAAAAGGGCTCATTCAATTGGAAATTGGAGTGGCTTGTGCCCTTTTTAATAGTCGAAATGATTGGAAGGCAAATGACACCCCTTCCACGCTCACCATTTCCCGAAACACATCCAATCAAAATTTTGAAATAACCATTTTGTTCAGCGTAGTTGATTTCCCGATAGAAATTATGTTTTTGAGGAGGACGATCCCCCACAGCCTTCAGGGCAAGGGTTTTAAGTTATGCCTGGAGGCATATAAGGTTTTTATAGAAAGCGTTGGCGTAGAAACTTCAAAAAAGGCTCATTCAATTGGAAATTAAAAGGGCTAGTGTCTTTTTAATAGTCGAAAGTGATTGGAAGGCAGCTAACACCCCTTCCACGCCCACCATTTCCCCAAAAACCTCCAATCAAAATTTTGAGATAGCCATTTTATTCCAAGCAGTTTAAAGTTCAGGAAATTATACCTTTGATTAGAACACTCCTCCCACAGTCTTCAGGGCAAGGGTTATAAGTTATTCCCTGGGGGCATATTATGTCGTAGAAACTTGAAAAAGGACTCATTCGATTGGAAATTGAAAGGGCTAGGGCTATTTTTATAGTCGGAAGTGATTGAAGGGCAACTAACCTCCCTCTCACGCCCACCGTTTTCCCAAACACATCCAATCAAAATTTTGTGGTATCCATTTTGTTCAACGTTGTCGAAACTTCTGGAAATTAGGTCTTTTAGGATGATAACTCCATCAGAGCCCTCAGTGCAAGGGTTATAAGTTATGCCCTGGGGGCATATAAGGTTTATATAGAAAATTGTTGTAGAAATTTCAAAAGGGGCTCAATTGATTGGAAATTGAAATTGCCCTTTTTAATGGTCAAAGGTGATTGAAGAGTAATTAACCCCCGTCTCACGCCCACTATTTCCCCAAACACATTCAATCAAAGTTAAGAGATAGCCATCATGTTCAATGTAGTTGAAAGTTCTGGAAATTGTATATTTAAAGATGACAAACCCCCCAGATTCCCCAGGGCAAAGGTTGTAAGTTAAACCTTGGGGGCATATAAGGTTTTAATAGATAGAGTTGTCGTAAAAACTTCAAAAGAGGCTCATTCAATTGGAAATTGAGAGGGCTAGTGCCATTTTTAATAGTTGAAAGTGATTGGAAGGTAACTAACCCCCCTCTCCGGCCCACCATTCTCCCAAACACATCCAATCAAAACTTTCAGATAGACATTTTGTTCAACGTTGCAGAAAGTTCTGGAAATTAGGTCTTTGAGGATGACAACCCCCCCAGCCCTCAGGACATGGGTTGTAAGTTATGCCCTGGGGGCATATAAGGTTTTATATAACGCGTTGTCGTAGAAACTTCAAAAATGGCTCATTCGATTGGATATTGAAATAGCCAGTTCCCTTTTTAATAGTTGAAAATGATTGGAAGGCAACTAACACCCCTTCCACGCCCACCATTTCTCCAAAAACATCCTATAAAAATTTGGAGATAGCCATTTTGTTCCACGCAGTTTAAAGTTCAGGAAATTATACCCTTGATTAGAACACTCCCCCCACAGTCTGCAGGGCAGGGGTTATAAGTTATTCCCTTGGGGCATATAAGTTTTTATTGAAATCTTTGTCGTAGAAACTTGAAAAAGGGCTCATTCGATTGGAAATTGAAAGGGCTAGGGCCCTTTTAATAGTCGAAAGTGATTGAAGGGCAACTAACCCCCTCTCACGCCCACCATTTTCCCAAACATATCCAATCAAAATTTTGAGATATCCATTTTGTTCAACGTAGTCGAAAGTTCTGGAAATTAGTTCTTTTAGAATGATAACCCCATCAGAGCCCTCAGTGCAGGGATTGTAAGTTATGCCCTGGGGCATATAAGGTTTATATAGAAAATTGTTGTAGAAATTTCAAAAGGGGCTCATTTGATTGGAAATTGAAATTGCCCTTTTTAATAATCGAAAGTGAATGGAGAGTAATTAACCCCTTTCTCAAGCCCATCATTTTCCCAAACACATTCAATCAAAGTTTAGAGATAGCCATTTTGTTCAACGTAGTTGAAAGTTCTCGAAATTTGTATTTAAGGATGACAAACCCCCCACCGCCCCCAGGGCAAAGGTTGTAAGTTAAGCCCTGGGGGCATATAAGGTATTTATAGATAGAGTTGTCGTAATAATTCAAAAGGGGCTCATTCAATTGGAAATTGAGAGGGCTAGTGCCTTTTTTAATAGTTGAAAATGATTGGAGGGTAACTAACCCCCCTCTTACGCCCACCATTCCCCCAAACAGATCCAATCAAAATTTTCAGATAGCCATTTTGTTCAACGTTGCAAAATGTTCTTGAAATTAGATCTTTAAGGATAACCCCCCCCCCCCCAGCCCTTCAGAATATGGGTTGTAAGTTATGCCCTGGCGGTATATAAGGTTTTTATTGAAATTATTGTCATAGAAACTTCATATGGGCTCATTTGATTGGGAATTGAAAGGGCTCGTGCCTTTTTTAATAGTTGAAAGTGGTTGGAGAGCGACTAACGCCCCTCTCATGCCCACCATTTTCCCAGACACGTCCAATCAAAATTTTGAGATAACCAATTTGTTTAACGTAGTTGAATGTTCTGGAAATTAGGTCTTAGAGGATGACAACCACCCTCACAGCCCTTAGGCTAAGGGTTGTAATTTATGCCCTGGGGGCATCTAAGGTGTTTATAGGAAGTGTTGTCGTAGAAACTCAAAAAATCGATTGGAAATCGAAAGACCTAGTGCCCTTTTTTATAGTCGAAAGCGATTGGAAGGCTTGACATTTTTATAGTAAAGATCGATGTGTGTATAATGTATTAATTTTTTGTTTTTGTTGTTGTTTAGACCAGGGCACTTTGTATCGAAGGAGTTGTCGTAGGAACTTCGAAAAGGGCTCATTCGATTGAAAATAGAAAGGGCTGATGCCCTTTTGAATAGTCGAAAGTGACTGGAGGGAAACTAATCCCACGCCCACCCTCCCATTTGCCTTTATGTTTAAAAACTAAATGTTGCCATAACATTAAATCAAAATGCACTATGTTAATGCTAATTCTCAATAAGGCATCTCAGCAGTATACCAAGAACGACTGAGGGTATTATGTTCAAACTTTCGGGGCTGCTTTTGCTCCTAAAATTTAACCAAATCAAAATAGCGTAAGTGTATCCAAGCTATCAAAGAAAGTAAACAGATTTTTTTGCGAATGGTATCAAGTTTTCCATTTCAGGTCAACTAGAGGAGGTGTGAAACTATATTAAACACTACTATTTGTGTCCAGATTTTTTAAAACGGTGTATGTTGTTAAAAATTGCTGAAAAATTTTCTCCAGCATACAAATAGCAGGCCAAACTATAAATTCTTAAAAAAAAACGAAAAGATTTAAAGTATTATTTTCTTTTTCCCTGAAAAGACTATGTCAATATAAAACGAACAGAAATTAATTAAAAAAACTTTTCCCACAAAATAAGTTTTTCAAAGAAAAGTAAAGAACTCCATTAAGCAAAAATTAGCAAAAATAAAATAAAATAATCTACCACGCGTGAAACTGCCACAAATCAGCATCGATAAATAAATGAAACCCAAAACGAACAGAAATTACAATAAATAACCGAGTCAAACTAAAAAACGAGCAGAAATTAACATAAGTTGGGCTCAAAACCCCTATGCCATCCCAAGGCCAGAACATAGTTTGCACTTTACTTAAAAAAATACAAATGACTGTACATTGTCAGTTTAATATACATATACTGTTTTTTAGTAATCAAAATGTTAATATCATTTGATTTATTAAAGTGATAAAAGTAAATATTTACGTTTTTTTCAGTAAAGTGCAAAATATGTTCTGGCCTTGGGAAGGCCTAGGGGTTTTGAGCCCAACTTATGTTAATTTCTGCTCGTTTTAGAGTTTGACTCGGTTATTTATTGTAATTTCTGTTTGTTTTGGGTTTCATTTATTTATCGATGCTGATTTGTGGTATTTTCACGCTTGGTAGATTATTTGATTTTATTTTTGCTCATTTTTTGTTTAATGGAGTTCTTTACTTTTCTTTGAAAAACTTATTTTGTGGAAAAAGTTTTTTTTAATTAATCTAAGAAAACACTCGTCTCTATTATGTCCAAAAGTAAGATAATAAGTTATCTTTTCGCCACTTATTGCATTGCCCAAAGATTTTCAAATGTCTAAATACAATTTATTTTTCAATTGATGCTGCGGTGCTTACGTGTTAGCCCGACAACGCTCACGAAATGCAGTTAGGTTAATCCTAATGATGTATCCTAAAATATGATGAAAATATAATAGTTTAGAAACAAAATTATGGAAACTACAACAAAGAATTATGGAAGGGGTACCGCACAGAATGCATCATATTAAATACCTAACCTAACCCAACCAAAATACCGTCTTTTTATATTAAATATTCAATAGAAATATACCTACAACGTAGATTTCAACTAAGTTAATTGTCTCTGTATACAGACACCTGAAAAACCAGTTATTGTCTGATTTCAGATTCAAATTCTTGAGTGTTTTCGGGCTAACACATAAGTACCGATGATGTATTCTACATTTAAAGGGAGATAGAAACCAATTAAAGACAGCTCGTGTCTTAATCTCCTATCAGTGTCGAATTCTCTTTGAGTTTCCATTTGTAACCTTCTTTATTTTTACAAATGCTTTACGCTTAATATTTTATGTTTAGGAGGAAGGACTTGTGCAATAATTATTTGAGTGATAGATCATTTGAAAATAAGAAGGATGCAAAGAAAGTAGAGAAAGTATTAAAATCTAAATTAAGGAGGCGCGAAGTGGAGGCCATGGATAAAATTGCTGAAGATCTGGAAGATGCAGTCAGACGGCATAACAGTAAAATACTGTGCTGGCATGTTAGTAAGTTGAGAGGGAATAGTCAGCTGGGACTTGTCCCAGTTAAAGATAGGAAAGGGGTCACAGTTTGTGAGAAGGAAAGAGTTAAATAGAGATGGGCAGAACATTTAGAGAATTTGATAAGCTGTGATAGAGTTACAGGAAAAGATATGGAAAAGAACGAAAAGGTTTGTGGCGCTTTGGATGCGAAGTAATATATTTTTTTTTATGGAAAACTAGAGGCCCTACTAAAAGGATTCAAAAATAATATGGCCCCAGGTGCTGATAGTGTGGCTAAGAAGTTTTTTTTTTTTTAATATGGGGGCTATGAAGTTAGAGATAAGTTATTGAAGCTAATGAATATAGTTTGGGAAAAGGGGGAAATATCTTGCAATTTTAATTAACACCCCCTCTAATGAATTAAAAGATTACAGTAATTAGTGCTATGCACAAGAGTAACAGTGCTGCGTTTAAGGTAGGAAATGATTTTAGTAGTTGGCTTTGTATTAAATCAGGAGTTAAGCAGGGTTACGTCATATCTTCATTTATACGGATCATTTCGATGGACTTTGTCCTAAGGAGTCCAGTAAAGACAATGGACGACCAAGGAACTAATTAGTGAAATAAAACTATCTCAGATTTAAATTATATTGATGATTTAAGCATTCTGCATTAAATGTTACTAAAATAAATGCAATTTTAGAGATTTAGCGAGTTCATGGTACAAGGACAGGTTCTAAAATTAACATTATGAAGAATAAGTCGCTAAGACTAAGAATAAGTTTATGAAGAGGTAATGCTTGGTAACGATAAGATCGATCAAGTGAACTGCTTCACTTACCTACGTAGTATTATTATTTGAAACGGTAGGTGCTGTGAAGATGTTAAAAGTAGAATAGCCAAGTCCCAGGGCGTTTTTAACTATTGAATAAAGCTTGGAAGGATAGGAATATAAGTCTATGAACTAAGATTAGAATATTGAAAACTACAATGATGACAGTGGTCAAATATGGCTTGAAGCATAGGCATTCTGGAAAACAGAGGAGACTTTGCTAGATGTTTTCCAGAGAAATTGCCTACAGATTGTTTGTGTATCTGACTGCCTGACCGTATCTCAAACAGTAAGCTGTACGAGAAATGTGGTTCAATCCTGTTGTCTAGGGTTGTAATTAGTGAAAGATTGAGATGGCTAGGACATGTTCTTGGAATGAAGGATGACGGATTGCAAAAGGTCGTCCTGGTTTGGCAACCTCAAAGGGTGTAACGTAAAACTGGTCGTCCACGGATGGGTTGGGAGAATGTCGTAAGGTAGGGTCGAAGGAAAATACAGACCTCTTGGGAGGGTGTAAAGAGGGAGACTTTGTAGATTGGATGGAAGAGTAACGTGCATAGTTGTATTGGCCTCTGGCGGTTTGGTGCTGCAGTGAGTTGTTAGTAGTAGTATTAGTATTATTTCCAAGCTTTTGAAAAGTGTTAGGTCTAGGTTTCTTCGGGTCTTAAAGATATGAATTGTTTCCTCTCGGAGCTTTGGACGCATGTACTACTATGGTGTCAGAGACTCTTTCGTACTAAGTTTTAGGTTTTGCTCGCTACCGTCTCTTTGTTTTTCATTTTCATGATTAGAGACCAGGGGGGCTGGGGTTCTTCCCTGGAAAATCTCCCCACGGAAAACTTCCCATTGGAAAATTCCTCTATCCTGATAGCCCCCCCTCCCCAAGAAAAATTCTCCCTTACTCAAAATTGAATAGTCACAAAGCAAGTACAAACTAGGTACCTCAAAATGTCATTCAGGTATCCTAAGGGGTAACAAAGTGACCAGATGTAAAAAATGGTTCTAGGACAGGGGCTGGTTGGTCTCTTATCATTTTCGACTTTAGAAAGAGGACTAGAACTCAAATTTTCCAATAAAATGAGCATCCTCTGAAGTTTCTATGGCCACCAGTTTCTTAATGGGTATGAATTGTTTTCATTTGAACTTCGGATGCATTTACTACCACAGTGCCACAGACTCATGCAGAGTGCCACAGAAACAGCGGCAAAAATTTCCTAGAAAGTTGTAAATATTGCTTGTAATCATTTCTTTGTTTTTCATCTATATGAATTAGTGGCCAGGGGGGCCAGCGTGTTGCCCCTCTCGGAAAACCTCTCCGATGGAAAATTCCTCATTATGCAAAATAGAGCAGTAACAAAGAAAGTTCAAAATAGGTACCTCAAAATGTCGATCAGATGTCTTAACGGGTAACGAAAGGACCAGGTATCAAAAATGGTTCTATGAAAGGGGCTGGATGGTCACCAATCACTTTTGACTTTAAGAAAAGGACTAGAACTCTCAATTTTCGAAGTTTCCTTCGAAGTACAATCCTTCAAAGTTTCTATTATCGGGGGGGGGGGGGATTAGAATGGGACGGCCCCCCGTCTATAAACAGTGAATTCTAATTGTTTTGGGGTCTAATGTTACTTTTTACTACCCTAATAACGGCTTAGACCAGAAATATTCTCAGAAATAAGGAAAGGTCAATTTCTACCTCCATCTCCCCTTCCTTAGAATTAATGCTGTATTTATCTGAAGACTCAATGAGAGTCAGGATGTTTTAACATTAAAATGTACCCTTTTGATGCATCTGCCCCTCTTCCTAACTCCAAAACGATCAGAGAAATCTTCTGTAGAGGTTTATAGCTCCCATCTACAAAAATTTGAAATTTTGTTGTTTTATTTTTGCAAAAAAGATCACTTTTTTTCTAGAGAGAGAGAGAGAGAGATGGCCGTATCGAACCAAGAGTCCGTGAAGATCAGGAGAGGGCTCATCTGAATCAAAATTAAAAGCCTAAGTGTCATTTTAAGTGACCAAACAGATTGTAGGGCAACTAGTTCCGCTCACGTATTCCTTTTTCCCCCAAAGACATCCGAATGAAATTTTTAGATAACCATTTGGTTCAACATAGAAAGGTTGAATAAATATTTCGGGGGGGAGGGGTCTGCTTGTTGCACTCCGATCACTTTTGACTCTTAAAAAGGGCAGTAGAATTTTTAATTTCGAATCAAATGACCCTCCTCCAAAGTCTATACCTTTCATACGAAGTGCCACTGTAAAAACACTACGAAGTGCCACTGGTAAAAACAAAATAAATAATACATTGAAGCCTTATGGCCCTATCAAACAGTTCGTGGTAACGAACTGTAAGTAAGGAGCGACCCGGCTCAATAGTAACCGAAACTCTATGAAACAGAATTTTGATGACAATAGTTATATCAAAAGAATTGGCTTTTTATGCTGATTTCAAATATATAAGTTTCAATAAGTTTATTCTTACCCATTAAAGGTTACGAGTCTGAGAAAATTTGTCTGGTTTTCGAAATAAAAAGAAAAACACCCTCTAGAATCTTATGAAATCATAGAATCTTAATGAAAATCACGCCATCAGATTCAGCGTATCAGAGAACCCTAATGTAGAGGTTTCAAGTTCCTATCTGCAAATGTGGAATTTTGTAGTTTTTGCCTGAAGAAAGATGACGGTTGCATGTTTATTTGTTTTTTTTTTCTGAGGTGAAAGTTTCGACCCAGTGGTCCTAGATTACCGGGAGAGGACTCGTTCGAACGGAAATTAAAAGTTCTACTGCCCTTTGTACGTGACAAAAAAACTGGAGGGCAACTAGGTCCCCTCCCAAGCCCCTTCTTTTCTCAAAATCGTCCGATCAAAATTTTGAGATAGCCATTTTCTTCAGCATAGTTGAAAGGCCGAATAACTATGCCTTTGGAGAAATCATGACCCCCCCCCAACAGCCCCTGGGAAAAGGTCTTTAAGTTAAAAAATTTGTCCATTGTCTACGTATAGTATTTGTTAGTGGGAAGTGTGCATACATTTTTCAGGTGGCGCGGGGCAAATTTTCTGCTGGTGGGATTTTTCTATGGGGATAATTTTCCATGATGAAGTTTCAAGGGGGTGAATTTTTAAAGGGTAAATTTTACATTGGGGGAATTTGCCAGAATTCCTGTACGAAATTCTTCCTATGTCTTGTTTTCTCTTTGCCGGCTCAATTTTACGCGTGGAGATGTTAAGGGTATTTGTCCGGTGTACATTTCCACCAGGATTGAATTGTCTAGAGAATAAATCCGTGGGGAGGAGGAATTTTTCCGTGGAGGTGTAGCCAGGTTTCTGGTATTATTAAAAAAACGATCAGAAATTAAATAAATAAAAAACAAGTTTTTTCAACTGAAAGTAAGGAACAACATTAAACTTAAAACAAACAGAAATTATAATGTATATGAATATGAGGGGGCTTGCCCCTTCTCAAAACCTCGCTCTTTTAGCTTAAGTTTGAATTCTGTCCCAATTCTGTGAAAACGGCTCCTGAAACACCATGTTCGTTTAATTAGAACAATAAGAAGCTTTTTTTAAAAAGTACTAAAAAACTTCAGCGTACAGAGCGAGGTGTTCAGGAGAGCAACCCCCGTCATATACCTAATAATTTCTGTTCTTTTTAAGTTTTAATGTTACTCCTGACTTTCACTTGAAAAAACTTGTTTTTTTT